>CAIGRN010008942.1:4891-16828 GCA_903798345.1 Fraxinus anomala | reverse complement strand
AAAAAAAAGAGCCAGCTCGGCTCGGCTCGGCCCGCCCTGCTAAGGCTCGGGCCAAAAAGCTCGGGCCGAGCCTCATTTTTTTGGCCGGGCTTTGCTCGGTTCGGCTCGGGCCCAAAAAAGCGCGGTCCAAAAAAGTTCGAACGGAGCCCGAGCTTTTTTTTCGGCTCGGGCTCGGCTCGTTGACATAGCTAGTGCTGGCAGATAATGTTGGTTAGTAATGGATTGAAGCTGAAAGTAATTCTTTGCGCTTAATTTTTGGACATTGTTCTTATCACTATATAGTTTATACCCTGTGAGGGGTGATTCGATTAGTACTTAGATTAATTGTATTCCGATTTTCATATTACCTATTTTTCGATGTGATTTAGATTAATACAGATTTGTACAAATTAATAAAGAATGCCCTATAACTCGTTTCTATCATTTTATGAATGGAATGGTAGAGCTCCGTTCTTACAAATTGAACGTTCATATTAGTTAGTGGATTTGTAATTATTCAGGCAATTATGATGATAAATTATTTTATATCAACAGGAAAATTTCCTTCCTATGCTTTGAAGTATTCCAGATTGCCCATTTAAATTACATAATTAAGAAAAGGACGAGGTTTTTTGCCAGCTGGAAAAGTCCTTTTATCAGCATGATTAGAAAGGAAGGACAAATATTATATTGCACTTTTCTATTTTTTGTTTTATTAATTGGATAGAAATTTTTATTGTCCATGTCTGTTAGTAGAGTCATTAAATCCTATTAAAATTAAAAAGATATAATAGCAGCTATCCCAAACTTTTCATTTTTTTTTTTCCTGAAAATTATGTTCAAACCTGTCATTTGTCCAATCACAATTACAAACCCTTCAGTACCTTCTTCTTCTCCAAATTTCTCACATCCATATCCATATCCACTCCCACTCCCACCCAACCACCTGCAACCGCAAAAAGATCTACGTAATCGAGCCATATGCAAGGCTGTTAGACTCAGCTACTACTGCTTCTTTAACTTTACCAACTCCAACTCAAACATTAGTATCAAGAACCATAAATTGAACTATCAGATTACAATTTCAGTCCTTATTTTTAAAACCAATTACCTAAGATTTCATAATTCGAACATTTAGTTTGTTATGTTTGTGAATCGAATTGTTTCCTTAATTAGATGAATTACCATTTAATTAGAGGTAATTCACTTAATTAGATGAATTGTTTCCTTGTACACAAAAATATTGTCCAATTGAGACTAGTTGCTAACTATGTTTAAGATCATCAGTGCATAGAGAACCATATAAGATTAAATATGTATGAATTTCTCACGTTTGTTATGGTGAATTGGATAGGACTAAAACAACTTTACTAATTATATCCAAATCTATCCTACTCTCTCAGTATCACTTGACAAGAACTGGATGAAAATTCCTTGTGCACAATTTCATATATATCTTTCATCTCACTTTTTGCTTATATTTTCACTTTACACCAGTAACCAAAAAAAAAAAAAAAGATGTTGCATCAACTTCAACAAGAAACTAGCTATTACATACTAAACTTAAAGTTGGCTACATAAATTAATTTTTTGCTATAGATTCAAATCTATTGCTTGTCTAACAAGAATGGAAGGATAAAGCAAGGTGGTGATGGTGATGGTGATTAAAATGATAAGCGCTGTGACTATTAGCCTCCTTTTCGATCTGCCTCCGAAGATGAAGAAATTGGTCAACAGAAGATGGAAGTTTAAGAGGGCCCGTAGCATTATATCCATAAACTTCGCGAGCTTTGTCAAGAAGTTGCTTGAACAAAGGGTCGTATAGATAGGATATTGGGATGACAAATCTTTGGAAACCTCCATCTTCATCTTCTAGCCCAACCCTAACTGCAACACACCCTTTCTTCACTTTCATCTTCTTATTCTTTTCCTGCATTTTATTCTCCATTTAAACTACGGGTTAAGAGAGAGAGAGAGAGAGAGAGAGGAATGTTTCCTTGATAATTGCAGGGTAAACGATCATATATATATATACTATGTACATGGCCGTATATGTGAGGTAAAGGTTATTTGAAAATTTATTTATATAACAATAATGTTCTCAATCGAGTCATCCGAATATTTAAAACAAGTATTAGAGATCTTTATAACAACCACAACAGACAATTTACAAATGGAACTTTATTTAGATATTACAGAATATTTTAAGTGCATCCTTTCGGGACCATGTAAGGTCTATTAGGGATCATTAAGCAAAATGTAAAGTTAGTAAATACTACTATTTATTTTCAAGATTCACCTAGACAATTTTGGGGGACTTCACCACAAAGGAAAGGAAAATAATTAACGTGAATGGGCGTAGTTGAAGAGATTAAAATTGTCTTAATAATTTTTATTTTATTTTATTTTATTATTGAGGCCTTACAGTTCATTCCCTATCAATCCGTGTATGATTTTGCCGACCAAACCAAGTCTTTGGTTTGGTTTTTAGGGAGTGGAGTGAGTGGTGGTAGCGATGATCGATGGACCCTAGAGGCGAGTTTTTAGTGAATTACCTATTTAATACTTTTTATGCCATCTTATTGTGCTGAATTAAATAGTTCTAAAAGATGAGCTTTGAGTTTTTAACTATTAATCACAATCTTGGAAAAGGTGGAGTTGTCGGCATTGGTGGACGGAGGTGGAGTTGCCAATGGTGGGTGGGCTAAAGGAAGAAGATGAACGGAATTTGGGCCTCTTTGTTATTCTTCATTTTTGGGGCTCATTTTTTTTTTATTATTTTTGTTTTATTTAGTATTGTCTTATTTATTTATTTATTTAAAGTGAAGGGTAAAGTTATGCTATGACTCTATGTTAACACACAAGTTGAACGGAATCTGGGAAGAGGGATGAACAGTGTATATTTTTCTAAAAAGGTTGGAAATAAATGGTGCCTACAAAAAAGGTTGAGGATAAAGTTCAGAACGAAATATGCAACTTTCCCTACAAATTAACATTTATTATCCAACTTGATTTAATTTATGTATTAAGCTTGTTTGGTGTCCATTGTTTTTTAAAAAAAAAAAAAAATTAAAAAAATATTTTTGAGTAATATTTTTAAAATATATAATTAAAAAATAGAGAAAATTTTTAGATTTACTTGCTGAATATTTTATTATGTAAATGTGATTGAAAATATCTTTTACCAAAAGAGTTTTAAAACAATGAGCACAAAAAGGGGCTAAATATGCTCACTACTTAATAAGTTCATGGTAAGATTATCATCATCTCTATAGCATGTATCTTTTGAAGAAAGTAAAAGAACGATGAGCCACAAGTTGGGCACATTTCGTTTTGAGTGGTGCACTCATTGAGAGAAGACTTTCTATCCATCTTTTGCCGTTTCCATTCACTTTTCCACCACCTAGTCCTTTTCATAGGTGCATATCCTAAATAATTATATTATTTATATCAATAGTGTGGATACCAGCCATATCAAATTGTGTCCTCATACGTACAAAAAGGTGAAGGCGAGTAGGTCAAAAAGCGATTTTGTTTGTATTTCCAGGAGAATTTTGCTACATGGGGATGACACTTTAGCCAAATTTGGCTATTCTATCAATTAGCGTGTCAAAGGGGTGGGCACCCTAACATGGTCCTTTCCGAGAAGATTATGGTGGACTTGAGGCGCTGTATTTGACTTGCCTGTTAAGAGGTACAGTTAGCGAGATTGCGTGATCTACACTAAAAGGGTGTTTGATGGATACTATTGAGGAAATAATGTATTTTAAATAATGATATGATGAGAAATATATGATTTAAAAATAAGAAAAATTTATTGATGAAATGAAAAATATTATTTTATTGAATAATGTGGTTGAAAATGAGTTTTGAAAGAATACATTTTAAAAGAATGTGTGTCAAACAGGGGCTAAGATTGAAAGTTTCACAGGTTTCCACGGCAGAACCTCATTCTTTTTTTTTTCCATCTTTCAATGATAGTTTGCCACGTGTTATTTGTGAAACAGTTATGTGAAAGAAATATGTACGTGTAACATGATTCTCTAGACTATGTCTAGAGAGGCGGGCTTAATCTCTTGCTCTCACTGGATAGAATAAAATCTTCTCACTAATGATATCGAAAATGAATCTTACTTCTGGCTCTCTTCAGGTTCTTGGTCAGCAGTGAAATTTTTTTTATCCGGTCCACTAGGGGCAATAAATCAATTTCATCTAAAGGGTTCCTCCTAAAAACATTTAGCATTAGTTTGATTTGGATAAAAAAATAATTTTTTTAGTAAATTTTGATAAAAATAATTGATTGCATGAAATGTGTGGTTGAAAATGATTTTGGGAAAAAAAAAAAATGATTTTCAAGGCCAAAATAGGAACTTAGTCTCTATTTGATACCTATTTTTTTAAAATTAAATTTTTTTCCCAAACTTATTTCTAATTACACGTTTAATGGGATCCACAACGTTTATCAACTTTTCAACCCCACGTTCCAAAAAGGTAAGATCAAACATCAAAAGGTAGTATATAATAAGTGGATATTTAAGATTTAAGATTATTACTTTTATCACAATACCTAATTAAATGCAAGGCAAGGTAGGTTATCAAAACATTTCTCCCAAACTAAAGGCATAGATTGCAATGAAATATTAATTATAAAAGAATATGCTTAACCTTAGGTTTTTATTTTAATTAGGAACTTGAACAATTATACATTACTACTGCAATTTTACATGAGAGTTAGATGAGGAATTCTATTTGAAATAGCTTGAGGGCTTTGAGGTTCAACGGAAACATTAAATTTTGTGTCTCTTTTAAGGTCACGTTATGAAATGAAACAATCTTGAAGTCAGCTGTATAATAGGTTGCATACCCTTATTGTCTGTAATTCAAGAAATTTTGAATCCGTTGACCATATTTCTTTAATATTGTATGCTAACGATACGCGGTTGGTTGGGACTAACATGATTAACTTAATCAAATTGATCTCACCATAAATTAATAATCTTTAAACTCACGAAAAGTTATAAACAATTATGTCTAGAAATTTAGATAAAATACCCTGCAATCAAGTGAAATTATATTCTCTGCCTGATCATGTTATAGAATCAAATTCAATACATAATCAATCCGTTTAATATACTCTAAATATACTAGTGTTTATTGTGATAAGGACAAATCGCAATTCTGAATAATGAATCAGTCAACGCTACAACATTCTTCTAGTACAATGGTCAATCTTTATTTATTAATTGTGAAAAAAAAAATTATGATTAAAATATAAGTTGTCACGGTATACTTCTCAATGCAAACACCCTACTTATATTATAACAAGTGATTATAGATAGTTTAATTCACACGCTTAATATTAAATAATTACATTAATATAAAATGAACAAAAATCCCAATTATATATTATAAAAATAATATGTAACATCAGTAAAACTATACTATATGAGCACACAATCCAACATTATCTGTGTGATACATGCGCACCATGTTGGTTTTTCTAATTTGAAGTAGCCTTACAGTTTGTTGACCCCCAAAAATGAGAAAACAGATGTCGGACCCACTCTCTTCATGTCAAGCAAATTTTAGAGCGTTTTTACCAGAAAAAACGGTGAAAAAGGAGACAGACTTGAATGCGGGAGGTGCTTTACGGCGAGAGACAAAGATGTTCGAGCTCCGATGGGTGAAACAAAGATATTCACGCTAACAATGATCACCAATCGAGAACCAAAGCCACTAATCAAAGATCTCGCTAGAATATGTAGAATGATAGAAAACAATCGAGTATGTAAATTATGAGATTGTCTATTAAGATATTTTTCTACCAAGTGTGTGTAATGCGAAATGAAAATGCTTGTAAGAGTATTTGTAAATATTTCTTCCTCATTCCATATTTGAGAGTTCAAAATCTGAGAATAAGAATCCTAACTCCAATTTTTCCAACCCCTTCTAAGTTACAAAGATGATCTATTTATAGTGCCTTGGCCGATGTGGTGTCTTTGGATTAGAACCACGTGGTCTCATCTCCTTAGTTGAGGCTTCACATCATTGTGTATTCATACAATTAATATATTGATAAGGGGTCAGTCGTCATATACAATAGACTGACACCCTAACATCCTCTATTACAAGTGTTACATCCATTATTTCTAAAAAATACTCAAATATATTGTCAGAGACAACGTCGGCTTATGAGTTTCGGATGAACTGAGAGCCTCGAAGCTGGTCCTTTGAGTAGAGAGTTTCAGCTCCTTTCTTCGTTTCTTTAGACAGTATCTCAGCCCAAGTGTAGTGCTTCGTTAATTGGGACAGTACCTCAGTAGTTTGCATAGTTTCTTTGCATTTTGACAACTTGGGTCTTTGTTGACTTTTTTGTTGATTCTCTACCCACGTGGATTGCTACGTGGCACTTTGACTTTGAGCCTCGGTGGCGAGGCGTAACAATAGTCCTCCAAGTCTAGGCATGTTTATTTATGTAATGTACGGACTTGAATGTAAATAAAAAATTTCACAGTGAGTGGTTTACATCATACCATAATATCTCCAATGTGCATGACTTGTGCAGCCCTCCCAACAGTGTTGTTTTGAATTCGTATACTTAGAGGTATTTCACTTTCTGGAGCAATTTAGGGAAGGGTCAGCAAAGCAGGGAAATTCCAAGGTTGTCTTGCCTGAAGTGCTTTTGCAAGGCTGAAGCTTTGTCTAAACTAGACGAATATGGTTGGGTATGGCCCTTATTGGGCCTCAGAATTGATAATTACGAGGAGCTTGACTTTATATGTTTAAGGAACACGAGGCGTCCTTAGTTATTGCGCCCAAAATGATTTGATGTCGTGGTACATTTTTAAGAAAAGACGGCTGAAGCGGTTCAACTTCTTATGCACACAACCATCGTCGTATTTAATGCGGAATGATGGATGTCTCCCACGTGCTTCTTGAACCTCAGGCGCATGAGGGTGTGTGGAGCATATGCTCTAATCTAAGCCACAGAAGATGAAGCGACGACGTGTTGAACGGCTCAGACTTGATCTTCAAATGAACGGTCAATGAGTCGATCATCCTCAAACGATTGGGATTAAGAGGCCCTACCTATAAAAGGCAAACACTTATGGAAAAAACCACTTTGCCTTTCTCAAATTCAGCATTAGCATTCTTCAAAACTTTGAGTCTTTTCTAGGTTTTCTCTTCAAGAATCTTTCAAGTTTTTATTCATTTCTCTACATTGCTTCTTCTACAACTCTTTGGTGTTTTTTACCATAACCATCTTCTAACTTTACCTCGTAATTATTGGTTCTTTTAACTTTTTTAAAAAAATATTTTAATCAATGGCATCTTCTACTTCTGTTGGGGGTAATGTAGATTTTAGTGAACTGGCTGGCGAGACGGGAGTGCAGATCACCAACATCGCCGACTTGGTTAGGGCCATACAGGATGGGTAGAGTGTTGTTCCACCTAGGGAGGGTAGGAGAGATACTAGTATAGCTTAGGGGCAGCCAAAATCTCTTATTCTGTAGATCCGTCCCATTTAGTAAATCTTAGGAAAAAGTATAAGATTCACTATGATATGATTCAGGAGTCGAGTCTAGGATGAGACCCGTTGATTATCGAAGGAGGATCGATGACACATTCGAGAGCAAAGCGGGTGAAAGAGGCAATGAGATTGCTCGTTCAAGTTATGGTTCACGATATGGCGATCTCTGCGAAGAAATGAGCAAGTTTCATGTTGGGGTCGATGGCCGAAACGGGTTGGAGCACTTGATTCAAGCTGAGGAAAAAGAGATTCAAATTTATAACTATGCCACCGCATAGTTATTTCAGCCATGTGGTCACATGCCTATCAACCGAAACCAATAGGGACCATTTTCATTATACTATGCGACCGCATGCAAAACAACTATGCGACCGCATAGTATAATCCGACAGCGAGAATCTTAATTTTTTTGGAAACTTCCTAATTGCCCTAGAATTATATTCTTACCATAATTTTGTAATTTTAGCAAGTTATTTTCGGTTTCAACTAGGGGCTTAGTCTTTTCCTATAAATACTTCTTCGTTATTCATTGTATGGACCTTTTGACAAATTTATTATTGAGATATATTCGAGAAGCTATTGTGCTTTTCAAACCTTGTTTTCTTAGAATATTCTGAACTTATCAAGAGGATTCTTGTGGCGTTCAACATCGGGTGCGGATGACATGTTGTGTAATCAAGAGGTCATTCAAACTCTGTTTTTGTTTGGTTGCTCAGTTCATTAATTATTGGTTCAAACTCAAAATCGGGATTTGTGGGTTGTGTAGTGTTCGTTGCTAAGTGGTTCTCATCTTTGTGTGTGGATAAAAGCTACAGCCTATCTAATGCATGGATAAAAATGATATTTGACCAACTTATCAGCTTGAAAAAACTTTATCAAACATATTCTATCTATTGATTGTGCACCTCCATCTTTGTTAATGGATTTCTTCCAAATAAACTGCTAAATTAATACAAGGGGAAATTTGGTTCTTCGACTATCTATTTCGATCGACTTTCATCTTCGTTGACAGTTTCTTCCAAAAAACATTGTACCACAATCAAATTGCACTAAGAACAAAGATGATTTTTTTTATGAATTGTTGGAAACCGTAAAGAAGATATTAGACTCCTATGATGCAATAATAAATTTACACAATTTCCTTCTAGTAAGCAAATTGTAAAGTGATCATGAATCGTGAAAACATTACCTTTGTTTGACACTGTTTATAACTTGTTTATAATCAACTAAATCACTTTTTATCCATATATGTCATAGGATTTACAAGTATTGTTCATTTATCCATTACTCGTTTCTATTTATGTTTTGTTTGTATCTGTTTGTATATTTTGGTAGTTCTTGGGAGTTCGATTGGTTATTAAAGCGAGGTTCGAAAAGGTTGATTGTTTCAGGGATGGTGAGTATGAAATTTGAGATTCCGCTTTTGGATTGCAACATCTAATTTTGTTATGGCAAATTTTTGTTTTGACGTTGGAAGGGAAGCAACGTAAGGAGCTGTGATCTTATTGTTCGTGGGGATAATTCGAGCAAAATTGTTAACGCGGATGGAGTTAGTTGTGAACTTGATGATTTTGTTGTTCGAGGTGATTCGAATAAGTTTGATGCCCAAGGTAATTCTATTAGTAAGTAGTGCTTGAATTCAATTCACAGTTGTTAAGTATACTCGGAGGGACATGGTGAAAGAGGTGGAGTAATTTTATGAAGTGTTTTATTTGGAGAATTTTGTTGGAGTTGAAGAGATATGTTTTATTCCTTGCAATGGAATTCACGTTAAGGTGAAATTTGTTAGAATTGGGCTGTGACACAAATTCTTGTTGAGTATTTGATTGAAAATAATATTGAATGAGTATTAGGAGTTAGTAGTATACTTGAAAATGTCTTGAAAAATTCAAATGTTAATTTGAATCCTATTTTTTCCCAAATTCTCCTTTATTGATTTTACTCATTGTGTTGAAATTTCACTTTATATTAAACATAAATATATGGTGTACAACACATATTGGAATTGATCAATTATCCAACTTATTAGTTTGGACCAGGAAGATCCCACACACTCCTTTACTATTGATTATAATGAATTTTCTGCCCCTGCCCGTGATTTTTTCGGATTTGGTTTTTCACGTAAATCTTGTTTTCTTTGTGATATATCATTTTCATATTGCTCATATTATTCTCATCTTTATTATTTGGCCCAATTTCAACAAATTAGTATCATAGCGATTATGATATATTGGTTGTTTCTAACAAGTGCTATCAGAGGCCAAAAATGAAGTATGATATTCCACTATTAGATCGAAATACAATATTCTTTTTAGGCAAGTAAAGATGCGAGTAGTACTCGTTTGGATGGATTTTGACGATGCATTGTTAGGATTTGACAAGATGCCCACAACTTGGATTATGGAAGAGAAACAACGGAGGGATCGAAAGGCTCTATTTCAAATATATCTTCATCTTTCAAATAGTATTTTTTCAGGACGTTTTGAAAGAGAAGTCAGTTGCTGCAATATGGTTAAAATTGGAACAATTATGTATGACGAAGAGTCTTACTAGCAAATTGCATTTGAAGCAACGTATATATTCTCATCGTATGACAGAAGATACATCTCTTGAGGATTATCTAACAGTTTTTAAAGAAATCGTCGCTGATTTGGAGATCTTGGAGATCAAATATGATGAAGAAGACTTTGGATTGATTTTGTTGTGTTCATTGCCCATCTCATACATGTCTTTTAGAGAAACTATTCTATATAGTTGTGATACTTTCACCATCGAAGAAGTTTACGATGCTCTTATTCAAAGAAGATGAAGCATCTTGTAGCATTTGGGGATCATGAAGATGATATCATTACTCATGGTGGTCGTTCAAAGGGCAAATCAAAATCTAACTTCAAATTTTATAATTATTGCAACAGAAAAGGGACATTTGGAAATTGATTGTTATAAGTTGTAGAATATATCAAAGGCAACTGCAAATGAACGATTAGAAACTTCAAGAGAAACAAGTATTATAGAAAATTCTAACACTTATATTTGGCTACAATTCCAAACTTGATGAGACTTGGATTTTGAATATAGCTTGCACTTTTCATATGCCACCAAATTGGGAATTGTTTTTAACACATTAAAAAGTTTTAAAAGGTGTTGTGATGATCGGTAATAACACACATTGTCGGCTAGCTGGTATTGATCGGGTCAAAATAAAGATGTTCGATGAGAAAGTTAGAATACTTAATGCAATGAAACACATTCCAGATCTGAAGAAAAATATTATCTCCTTAAGTACTATTGGTTCAAAAGGGTACATGTACACTATTGAATGTAGAGTTCTGAAAGTTATCAAAGGAGCCCATATTGTGATGATGGGATAAAGAAAATCCCATTTATATATCTTGTAGGGCGATACATAATTTTTGAGTAATCAACAAATTTAAGAACTCGGGTGGATTTAGAGTTGACTTCTGTATCGTTGGAGTCTAATTTGGAATCTTCTTTTAAGAATACATCTCAGTTAAATTTTGAAGATATAGGTAAATCCATCTTACCACTATTATTGACGTTGTCACCATATTCAATTGTTAGAAATAGACCCATTTTTTACCATAAAGTTCCACATAGGTACAATTCTACTGATTTTGTTGATAGTTTGAATGCGGTTAAGGGTGTTGATTCTAATCAAGACCATTCTTTTGATGCATTCAATTGTGATTCTGTTACATGGCTTATTGCAGCCTTGTTTGGTGGTCATTAGATCACTTTTGCTCCTAGTTGGGGTAGCAGATGTGGATAATACTTCTAGTTGAAATTGTTGATGCAGAAGTTTGTTCGTGTTTTCATTGAAGAGTTCAAGTTTATTCATCGCAGTGAAATTTGTATCTATGTGGAGAATTTTTGAAATTTTATTCATTGTAGTGGAATTCATGTCAGGTGGAGATTGTTAGAATTTGTGTGTGATCCGAATTTTTTGTTGAAGATAATTGAGTGTTTTAATTAAAGTACACATTAAGAAGAATTTTATTTGGATTGTTTTTGGAATCTTATTCAAGTTTACATGGTGAATTCTAATTGATATTCTACTTGAAAGCCAATTGAGAGTAAGAATCTGTATTGGACATGAAGTTGACTTTGGGATGAAGAAAATCAAGTATTTGGAGTAAATTGTCTGGCGCTGCGACGACCACGGGTGGCGTCGCGGCTCCATCTGTTCTGCCTCCCTGGGCTATTTTGGTCTCCTTTTTCGTTTTGGACTTTATTTTTGGCATTCTATTTCAACTATAATTTTACTATAAGAGTTTGTCTTGTTATGAATCAACCAAGATACTGGAATCGCTTTGATACCACTTGTAGAAAATCTGGCCAAATAATTAAAGACGAGAATAATATAAATAATATGAAAAATAATGAATCACAAAAAAAAAAAAAAAAAA
>CAIGRN010008936.1:0-14591 GCA_903798345.1 Fraxinus anomala | reverse complement strand
TTTACATCCTTAACCTTTATAAGTTGTAATATATTGATCCCCCGTTATGATTTTGCCTAGTTTACTGTCAAAAGGTTAGACATTTCCAAAGACGATTACGCTTTTATTTTCAATTAACATAGAAAGTAGATAAAATAAATTTATCTTCTCGATCTCTCAACCCACTCTCATCTCCGCCTCACTAAAGGAGTGGAAGAGGGGGCAACAAAGAAGGGGTTTCGTAGCTAAAGCAGTAGACCGAGTGGGATATGTGCAATTAAAAGAATATTTAAATTCAGTTGATTATTTATTAAAATTATTTGTTTACTTATTGTACATCTTAAAACAAGCATTCCACATGACTACTTTAACTAAGTGGACAATAACGCTGTAATGTCTAGTAGTTGGAGACTGAGCCGTCAACATAAAAATAGAATGAGGACTCAATTGCAAACAGATATAGTTTGAGAATCTGTTTTCACGGATTTAATCAGTTGAGGACCTATTTTGCAATTTTTGTGAATTTTAATGTACAAGATTCTATGCCAGACCCTTTCACACTAGGTGGCGTTGAAATAAATCTATCCCTTTCTCAGCCGATATTCGGCTCGCTTGAGTCTTAAGCCTCGGCTTTATACCATTGACAACTTGGAAACAATATTACGCATTTGCATATTTTATTAATTCAAATGTGCATATCGTGTATGGATAGGAACAAGGAATTTTGTGAATGAGTAAATGATAAGATTTCAAAATTAATGACAGTGTTCTTCATTTAAAGTTCAAAATTTGTTTATTTCCTACTAATTGAATTGAGTTTCGTGCCAATTTAAAATCGGTATCAACTCAAATACAAGTTGTGTTTTAGGATCTGTTTGAGCTTCTTCTTTTTTCTAGAATACATTTTGGATTAGTAAATTGATGGAGTGAAATTTTTTTTGGATTGCGTGTAATATTATTTTTTATGAAAATTGTGTGGTTGAAAAGAAGAGAGAAAAAAAATGTATTTTGAAAAACAAAATAGTTATAATAATAATAATAATAATAATAATAATTTACATAATTCAATACGTTGTTGATGAGAAATGATCTGTTAACTTATTAACTGGGAATTATACAACAATTAATTGATATGATGCTTCCAATAAATTAAGGGTGTGTTTGACCACATCATTTTGAAAGAATGTATTTTAGAATAGTAGATTGATGGACAACGTGTAGTTGAAAAAAAAGGAAAAATTATTGATGTAATGAAAAATATTATTTTATTGAAAAATGTGTGATTGAAATTAAGTAGAATAATGAGAATGAAAATTTTAATATGATTCAAACATGAGCTAAATTAGATTTATTGAATTGATATTATATGTCATTATTGCTTAGTATAAGTTTAGTGACGGTGCATAATAGATCATTTGTACGTCTATACACATTCAAATTGATTATATCTTATCCAAAAAAAAAAAAATTATTTATATTTATATAGTCACTTTTCATTATGGGTATTGTGATGTTTTCTCAAAATAAAATTTATATTGCCATCTAGAGGTGGTAAACGAGTCGAGCGGCTCGTCGATTCGACCTCTCAACTCGTCAAAACACGGCTCGTGAACCGTTCAGGCTGGTCAAAAGACTAGTTCGAGCCCGAATCGAGCGGGCGGCTCGTTAGGCGAGCCAACGAGCTCGTGGGCCCAAGGGTAATTTTTTTTTTTTAAATAGGTTTTATCTTTATTTAAAAAAAAAAATCGAGCTCGGGTATTTCTAACAAGCCGAGCTCGTTGGTATATGGGCCGAGCCAAGCTGCCACCACTATAAATGTCATCTGTTTGGTTTAGTTAAAAATAAGAATTTTAGTATATTTTTATAAAAGTTGATGAAATAGATAGTTAAAAAGTTGATAAAATTTTGGTTCCATTGAAATATGTATTTGTAATTATTTACTTATTTTGACTTACATTTTTATCAACTTTTTTAACTAATTCAATCGAGAGTATAGTTGGTCTCCAATGAATGAATGGTACTTGAAATGTAAAATTAAATAAAGACAGACAAATTAGGTGTAATGTTAAATCAAGATTATCCTCTTAAGATGTTATGTTTTTATTGTGTAATTCGGACACATTTTCTTTAAAAAAATTTAAATACGTTTTCCCCATATATATATTTTGCTTGATAGATCTTATTCAATTTGGAAATAGGGTATGAGAAGTTTCTCCAAAAAATGATACTCAATTTCGCCATTGAAGTTTACAATTTTGAATCTTAATTATTTCATAAAGATAAAGATCAACTTTATTCAATTTGACTATTTTTATCGACTTTCACCGTATGTTTACGCAATTTTTTTGACAGACAACACATATGAAATCACATGATTAGACACATGAAGTTAATTTAAAATTTTTAACTCATCAAGATGACATATCAAGCAAAGATGACCATTGACTTCCTTTCTAGTAATATTAATCTTGCACGGCTAATCAATTCAAAATAATACTCCATTTCATACCAGCTCATTTAGCCGAGCTGATCCACCGACTCCAACATCTCAAAGAGTCGGTGGCATCACCACATTAACTCGAACCAACCCGAAATAGGTGGCGTGGGGCCCTCAAGGAAATGAGGTCAAACCTTCCATCAACTGCCAAGTAGGACGCCCCAACCCTTACCCACCCACTCGCCTATATATAAAAAACAGACTCTCTCCTGTGAAAATCTTCCTACAAAGTGCATACAAAAATTATACATAGAATCTATGGGAAATTGCTTGAGAAAAGAATCCTCAATGCAATGGGGTGGTGAAGATTGGGGCTCTTTTGATTCCAAAACTCATACAAATCTATACAGCAACTCAATGAATATTGCAGAAGAAAAGATCCCTTCTGCAGAAACAGGAAGAGAAGTCAAAATCAAAATCTCCAAGAAACAACTGGAGGAGCTTTTAAGCAGGGAAAATATTCAAGGACTATCAGTACAGCAAATTCTAACGCAGTTAATGAACGTCAGTGATGGATTTGAGACTCATCAACGGTCCTGGAAGCCTGCCCTTCAAAGTATACCTGAATGAGATTTTTGTATAGAATTTTTCTGAGTTTCAAAATCTTTGGTAGATAAAATAGGGTTAGAAGGGTTTATTTTGAAATTTTGTGGCATGTTCATTGAAATTAGCGGGTAGAAAGTTGAAGCAAAGTGATCTTGTAAAGTTTTGTGTTTATATTTTTGTTAATAGAAAATTAATGCATTTTGTTGTTGGAAACTTCTTTGAATGCCATTATACTTAAATATATAAATATTTTTTAAAAATAATTTAAATTTATTACCCAAAGAAAGATTTTATTGACTGGACACCTAGTGACAGGTCCTTCAATTGTTCCATTTTCTTTATTGCTCCTTTTTAATTTCTATTTACCTTATTTGCTGTTAGAACTCCAGATTATTTATAAACTTAGCTATGTCATTTTTATGAGAATTGCTTTTGATGAAATTCAAAGGAATTGGAGATTATCCAAATTATTCGATCCTTCTCAATATTCATTTGAATCAACGAGATATTGGATATTGATTTATAAGTTAAATAAATAAAAAGTAGTTATATCTATAAATTGCATAGCATTTACATGACAAAGAAGATCCTACATTAGCTAATTGGACGTCGATGATCTCAAATGATTTGAATCGATTAAATCAAACAACCTCTTCTAGAATTTGGACTCGATTCACTAACTCATCTTGGCATGTTTCTCTTCTTCTACACACATGTTAATTTATTTTTCACCTAAAGTACATGTTATATGAACCTAGCCAAATTCCCCCTCACTTACTCGCTCTATCCTATTTCTGAAAATTGAGTTGACGTCTTAGTATAAACGATCATTGTACATTTTTTCTGAGAGAATGATTTTTGCACCCTAATAATGTGTTCCTACATACGTGTGATGCTCAGGTGAATAGGGAGGTGATTTGGCCACTCGATGGTTTTTAGGTCAACAGAAGTTAAAATATTATCTATTACACTGTCTAGTAAATCGAATACTACACAAGGAACATATATTCCATTCCGGGTTGGGGGTTTACATGCAAGGCATAAAATATCATATGATTAAACCCACGTAATATTCCACAAACATTTCCACAAAATATCATGAAATTCACATAATTGATTAATAACATATCACGGGCACCTTACTAGGCTATAAGCAACAGCTTTGGCACCCAAGTTTAGTCCGAACATGTTGGCAACTACCCAGGCGGCAATAGGTAGCTTGATATTTGCCGGAGTATATACCATCAACAATGTAAAATATCCAGAACATAAATATAGGGTAAAGGAAGAAGTCAGGACAAAGGAGAGAGCTTTAAGTTGAAATGAGCTTGATCCTCGTTCTCTTGAAGTAGTCTTCATTTCTCTTTGTTTCTGCCATTATTTTGGGGCTGAATGGTTGTCACTTAGGCGACTATGCATTGGATCATAGCCATCGCCCAGGCTCCTCCATGTGTCAAGGTAACTATGAATCAGGCTGCACATATTTCATTTGATCTGAATCTGCACCAAAAATAATTATAAACCTTAATAAAATCCTTTGCTCACAATTGCCAACTTCAGAAAACATCCATAAACACAAGATTAGTGCATCAGGAATAGGGACAATAGAAATAAAAGTTGGGGAAATTGGCAACAGGGGTCCCTAGCCTTTGCATAAACTTGAATTTGGGGTCCCAATTCTCTAATAATTCTAGGACTTGGATGGTCACATGATTAGCAGTTGACATGTTGTTCGAGGGGCATACAAAAGAAAAGAAACAGAACAACAAACTAAGCCTTTTTAAAATATATATATATTTGGGATTGACTGCATGAATCCTTTTCCGCTTCCTTCAGTGCATTGCAAAAGAAAAGAAAAATTATCATCTTCTTCCCCACCTCCACTGCACCCCAGTGCAGCCTTCTGTCCACCCCCTGGACAGAAAATATTATGGAAAGTCACTGTCTTCCTGCCAAAAACTGATCTGATCACCAGTCCATCCCTCTGTCCCCCACCCCCGTTCAGCAAGGCAGCAACCCCCTGCCACTGTCCCCTCAGAAAATATTATGGCAAGTCACTGTCTTCCTGCCAAAACTGATCTGATCACCAGTCCATCCCTCTGTCCCCCACCCCCGTTCAGCAAGGCAGCAACCCCCTGCCACTGTCCCCCCAGAAAATATTATGGCAAGTCACTGTCTTCCTGCCAAAACTGATCTGATCATTTTTCTCTGGTCATCGGTCCTGTTGCGACGAGAAAATATTAAATATAGCTAGCTGATTGGAGATTTCGTGAGCTTACATGTTAACCCTCAAACAATATATGGTGCAAATCACTTAATTATTTAACGGTTCTTTTTGGATGGACCCCGTAAGTGGGACCCCAAGTATCAAGAAAAATTAGTTGCGGCCCAAATGCCAACTTATACAAAAGGCTGGGGACTTCCGGTTTCAATTTCCCCGAAAGATAACTGCATTCTGATTTAAAGGTTGTCTAATCCATGCTTTAATTCACTTTATGATCAAAACAATTGAACTGCCGCTACCTTCAAAATGATCATAGAATATAAACTGCAACCTTCAAAAAAATAACCTAATAGACCATTTGATTGAATCATGAATTGGAAGTAAAAACACCTGAACTACTGCTGCTTGGTGACATTCTTCTACGATCATGATGTGAAGTAAAAACTATATTTCTAAGAGCTGAATGATAAAGGGTATGCTTACACATCAAATATCAAGGAAACAAGCAGGACAACTGACAATTTCTTTTCCCACTTTTAACTTTTATTACACACAAATAAAAGGACAATTGTAGAAATAATCCGACTTTCTGTAATGCACTTTAATGATTAACAATAAACTCGTATAGCTTATACCTTGGTTCTTGGGAAGATGCATTTGATGTGGAGTCGAGAGAGGTCCTGTAGCTGCTTGAGAATATCCTGCTGCACTCTGAATGGTGTCCATAAACAAGCATACAAGGTAATAAACAATTATGAAGTCGGATGGTAGCAGATCAAAGGTGCCACCAATAACAAAAGCAGAAGACGAGAAAAAACACAAGCAAAGACAAACAAATAAGAAAAATTGCATCAAGCAAGCTTTTTGGTTGCACGAGTATAAGAGAGATTATTTTGCAGTTTCTTCACTGATGTGCATATGACAACGTTCATACATGTAAGTGCGTGTTTGGAGAATATAAAGCATTATAATTTCGACATGTGTCTTACTGAAATGGGATAGACACAAACAAGAGGCACCGCTTGTCCTGCAATAACCTGACAGCATCAATCGGTAAAATATCAGCCACCCCATTGCAAAACATTTGTATTCTAATACAATGATATTGCAGTAAATAAGAGTGTAAACAACCATACTACATACATTTTGAGAATTTGGATACACATAAGCAGTCCCAGCTTGCAGGTTATGATACTGACTGGCATATCTAATTGGTTGTGTCCTGCTTAAAACTTGGCAAACAACCTACACATGGAAAAAGAAACAATGATAAATATAGCAGCATCAAATATTTTAGAAACACTGTAGCTTTCAGCACCCTCTCTAAAACAGAGAGATAAAGGTAATGAATAACCTAAAACAAGTGTGTCATTGAACAATGAATTGGCTAGGGAAGAATGAGATGGGAAAAGAATCAAAACGATACATCATAGTTTTGTAAAAGGAAATAACAACAATTTAATGATTAATGTTTTCGGGAAAAATAAAAGTAAATTTGAAATAGGAAAAACTACAATCTATAGTTATTTTAAAACAACAATGCTTACAGGTTGGGCATATGGTGCATCACTGCTGCCATTACCAATGATGACATCATTGTATGGGACAAACGTCACAGGCAGAGAAGAATGAGGAGCAAATAAACTGATGTCATCTTCGTTTTCTGCAGTAGCAATGGGTACCATGGCGTAAACTTCTGGCATGTAAGTTACACTTGCTTCTGTTTGCACTGCAGGAGTCACTGGTCTATGGTGCAATGGCGAGGGAGAAAATATTTTTGCTTCAGGATTGAGCTTGAATTCCTAAAGAGAAGGGAATACTGGCTTGTGAACTAAATAATGTGCTCAACTTATTACGGTTAACTTTTTTTGTTTAATTAACTCAATAATGTGCTCAACTTATAACAGTTTTTAACTTTCTTTTGTTTAATTAACTCAAGTTCTTATATGTATATTCTCAAACTCGATAACTGAACAATGACAAATGTTCCTGAAAATTTTGAATGAACATTTGATAAAGGATAGTAATTCTGGCGGAATGAACAACAGAACTGCCTGCTTGGGAGTTCCAGCGTACCATTTATGAGTGTATTTTAAAGTACCGATTTTAAGTGTTTATGAACGGACCGGTTATGAGTGGTTTTAGTAGCAGTTTTTAAAACAGTCTAACCCATGTTTGGGAGTTTATTATGCACCAGTTCTGAAATTTTTAAAAAAAAATAAAGTTACGTATATGTCCCTTAGTGAAATTTTGAATTTATGATTTCTTTGTATGAATTTTTTTACTTATAAGTGATATTTTACTTATATGTAATTTTTTTACATATATGTTAATATTTAACTTAAAAAGTTAAATATTTATTTAAAATTTTATGTTAATATTTCTTAGTTATATATAAACTTTATAATTATAAGTTAATTTTGTACTTCTAAATAATTTTTACACATAATCGAATTTTTTACTTATAAGTAGCTTTTTATATTTTATAAGTGATTTTTTGACTAATTAGTAAGATTTTTACACAAAAATAATTTTTTATCTTATAAGTAATTTTTTAATTATAATATAATTTTTTTAATTAGTATATTTTTATTTATAAGTTAGTATTAAACAAAATAAGTTTGCTGAAAATAATTATTTTAGAAAGGATAAAATTAGAAGAGAATTTGAGAAACGGCCAAAAATCACCGATTTAATGGGTTGAGAGAACCGGTGAAATTAAAACTCCCAAGCAGGCCCCAAGTATCCAACATCACAAACACCAAGATCTTTGCAAAGGTGGTTTAGGGTTTAGATAAATTTAAAATAATATATAAACTGGAAACTCATATGTTAGGTAAAAGCTTAAATCGTCCCAAAAATCCACTTTACCTTAGCAGTTCTATTTAAATTGGAACCTTTTAGAGGCACTGATGGAGTAGAAGCCGAGGATGAACTGGGGTTTGACTCAGAAGACACAACTACGGTAGGGGTGACAGCTACAGAAACACTAGATGAAAGAGCATCTGGACTTCTGGTTTTTTCTGAAGCAGGCCTTTTATGATTCTGATTCTCCAGTTTGACCATGGTGGCAGCATGACTACCAGAAGATAATCCTTTCAAAGTATTTTGCATATCCATTTCCCCCAACATATTCTCAGCAGCAGTTGATTGAGATTGACAAGCATCCACTATATGCAAAGAAATAGAACTATATGAAGCAAGAATAAAAGAAGTATGGAAGGTCTCACAAAGTAGAAAATCAATCAGCTTAGCCCAGTAAAATGAATAGATAGATAGGAGCAAGGATAACACTCATAGCATGACCCGAAACTAAGTTTCTCATTGCTGGACACTCGTACTAGTAAGGATGCTAGCATCCAAACAGCAACTAACAACATCCACATTCAGATGCCATCTAGCAGAATGCTTTGTTCAAATATCCCCTTTAACTACCAAGCTTTGTGTATCCACCATGCTGCAATTTAGCTTAACAAATCCTGGTTAATCTCTGATAAATGGTAGTTACTACAACTCGGCTGTCTTCTTTGGGACCAAGACATTGTTTCAATTAGACAAGCGAAAAAAAATAATCATGTTTCGTATCGACCAAAAAATACATAATAATACCAAGGAAATCTTTTTCTGCTTCCCATACAAAATCAAGCAAAGCTTCCATTCATCACGGACCAAGTAATTATGGATTATCTGCAATGCAATTGCAATTCCAACCTAGTTTGTGGTACCAGGGAAGTAGTACGATTTATTGCATGCAAACCCTCATTTCTTTTATAATATTCCGCAGTTACAGGTTTATATTCAACAAGGTGATAATATAATGCTTTAACTTCGGGGTCACATTTCCCAACCAACCCTTTTCCTCAACTCATAATCCACAGATATTTAAAATTCCCTAAATCTATAGAAGTAATGTTCTTGGTACCAAGAATGTCTATCTTGCCCTCAAGACATTTTCTCAAGATTTTGGTGAGCAGAAATAAAAACGCAATTCAACTAATCCAGGTGGTCTTAATGTGTTATTAAGTCCTTATTTGATCCTCATTTTTTTTTTAAATAAATTTTTCTTTCTTTTCTTTTCAACCACACATCTTTAATAAAACAATATTACATGTAACCCATAAATTTTTCCTTCATTTTTAACAACACATTCTCCTTCAATCTATTATTTCAAAATGCGCAAAAAAGGGGGGGCTCAAACAGACCATAAATGAGAAGTATAATTAAATGAATCATTTAATTCTACATTTCATTGAGATTATTTCTTAGCGCCACCTAAACTGGTGTTTTGGCACTAGTGGTACTATATAAACATCAGTTTACATGGTTCTAATGTGACATTAAATGAGATGTATAATTAAATAATCACATATTATATCTTTCATTAAGTCCATCACTTATTGTCATCTAAACAGGTATTGTAGCACCACTGGTTCAAAACACTAGTTTGGGTGGTAATAATATAGTATTAATTAAATCAATTAATTGTACTTTCATTGAGTCCATCTCTGTAAACTCTATTATATATGCACCTCATCTGCAGTCTACCAATCAGGCTCTCTCTCTTAAATTTTCCTCCCAATATCATTTTTAGTTCCAAGAGAGACCCTTGTTTGACCTACAAAACCCATATCATACCGGGCATCCAAAATACATTATCAAATTATTGCAACTAATAAGAAGTACGAAAGAAACTCACAGCTTAAACTTGAGCCTTGAACTTCACAGGTCTGCAAAATAAAGAGAGATGAATTATGCCAACTGACAAAGAATTAGAAAAATTAAAACTTTCACTAAATGAATTGGAATATTCTGATATTAACATACAATTTTTCCATGTTGAAACTCAGGGTTCTCTTTGTGATTGCTCTGTTTCCCCCCTGAGACATCCCCAATTTGTCTGGCAATGATAAACCGAAGGAATTTGTGGACGATGATGTAAACTTACTTAGAAAAAAAAAATGAAACTCGAAAAAAGGGAAAACCATGTTGAAAGTACAAGAACATACGAGGACAAAGAAGGAAAAAAAATCTAGGATTTTGAAAAACTAGAACAATCTCAAGAACAAAAAAGAAAAACAATAATTCGTAATAAAATAGGTAAGCATGCCAACATTGGATAGACATAAAGAGTGACCAGATGACAATAAAAATAAATAAATAAAATACGAAAACAGGATCGCTAATTGATGCATTTCGCAATGTCCCAATACAACAAAAGGTACTCATGAATATTGTGAAACCAAGGGTAGAATATGCAGTTTACAGATGAGTTAGTAAGAGGAAACCACGCAAGATAAATGCCAAGATATCCATTCAATTGGCAAAAGAACTCAAGTTAAATGCACGACAAACACAATAAATACACAAGATAGAAGTAAAAAAGAAAAGGGAAATACAAAGTGAGGAAATCAATACACTACAAAATCTACCTTCCATCAACCAAAACTATATGTTCATCTCCCATCTGCATCAACAGAAAAGGTGAAAAAAAAAGAAAAAAAAATTAGTGGATGTTTGGTGGATATTAAAATTAGATTTTTAGTAAATTGTGATGGAAGTTTTTGAAATGTGTGGTTGAAAAGCTGTGGGGCCCATGAAAGATGAGGTTAATATTGATTGTTTGACTTTGACTTAGACTAAAATCTAATTTTAATCCGAAACAAACAGGCCTTAATAAGCCCCTCCAATTTAGATTCTAATTTATCGTGTGAAAAGTACAAAATGCATGGCATGAATAAGTATAAAGGCACATATAGCATGCAGATGTCCTCTGGTACTTTACTACATCCCGTCCTGTAAAAATAAATTGCAATTATTCTTCCAGTGGGTAATAAACCATTCTTCAATTTAAAGTTCACCTTTCCAAAATCAGTGCCATCCGATCTCTCATTTTCTTCTTCTGTGGATCTGCTCAAGTGACTTTCCACATCAGATGCAAAACTATAAGCAACATCATTCTCTGAGCTGGCTGAAAACCTGCATGTAATTTAGAGTTTAAGAATATGATCCATACTAATTTTTTCCATAAAATTACAATGCTCTAGCATCTCAAGCAACAAGCTTAAAGCCTCATCAAAGATGCTATACTGCAGCCAGTGTATGACAGCCTATCAACTGATACCGAGTGGCATGATGGAAATGAATCTTGTGATAATTGCCTATCAGTTAAGTATTAATGTACTGGACAGTGTTGTGGATATGGCACCTTGTCTCACTTCCGTGCTTTTTATCTCCATTGGACTCGTTAGCTTTTGCCTCCCTCTCTGAACATTCATTAGTGCCTGCAATGGCCTCTAAACCATCCCTCCTTAGATATCTAGAAACTCCATTTGAAGGAATAGGAACTTCCTAAACATAGGCCAAAATTTATTACAAAAATTTGCATTCAGATTTTAATCCAACAGGAAATGAAGATTAAATCAACAAAAGCACATGGACATGCCTTAGCAACAACTTGTACAAGATCTTCTGACGAAACTATAAGTGTTTCTATCATACTCCCACTTGCAACATTTGAAGCCCAGTTCCCCTTTTTAATCATCCTCGCGTTCTTCAGCACTATAGCTGGACCAAACATATATAAATCAATTAAAAAGGTAACAAGGCAATAACTCAATAACTCTAATCATCATCACTCTGCCTGGCAAGTGAGCAGTTCTATAAATTCGAAAGGTACTTAATTTACAATTTCTTCAATTTGTACAAATAAACAATTGCCTTAACTTTTACCAATCCTGCGGTAGAATATGATAAATTAACATAATCCAAAACTAAAAAATCTAGACTTTTAATTTAGCCCCTGTTTGACATCCATTAAATCAAAACTCTTTTTTATCGATCTCATTTTCAACCATGCATACACACTAAAATATTTTTTACATAAACCCAAAACTTTTTACTACATTTTAAGTGCACATTCTCCCAAAGAAAAATAACTATTCCATAACTCATTTTTCCAAAAAAAAAATCATTAAAATGGATGTCAAACAGGGGCTTAATCAGCTAATAAATTATTATTGAGTTAACTGCGTAGGAAAAAACCAAAAAAATAAAAAATCGAAGGTCAATCGGCAAAATTGAAAAACAAATCGTCATAAAACAAGTAAAAGAAACCATAATTTCTCAACATAACCAAAACCCATAAAGGATGAGACGTAATAAACAAAACTCGGGTGGGATTCTTGAGAATTTCAAGAGTACCATAGTCCTTGTCGACGCGGGCGGTGTAAAAAATTCCAGAATAAATGGAGCCATCCTTTGCATGAACATCCACTGGGAGCTCAACGATGCACATGGTTGCCAATAGCAAAGTGTCGCTCGTTGTCGGTGAAGCCGCCATCGCGTTGTTCTCTTCCTCCCTAAGGCCGCCGTTTCTGAAACCCATTTCTCCCTGTGTGTAATATGTACACATATATGATCGAGTTTGAAATTGAATAGTTAACAAGACTTGGGATTTTAGTGAAGAAGGAAAGGACTCTTTTACTTCTTAGGAAACGTAATGGTCCAAATGAACATGACGAAATTTCTTAACAAGAAAAAAAGGTGTGTTTATGTGATTTTCGTTTTGAATTGTGTCTCTCACCTTGGTACTCTCTTTGTTTGGTCAAAGCTCCATTAGGCACGATTATCATGAACAGAGCTTTTCAATTTTTATTTATACTTTGTAGTGCTTCTTCAAACATCAATCTAAATAGCATTATTCATTTAATTATTTTGAAAGAATAATGATATCTAATATCGACTTAAAACACATATCTAGGTGGTACTAATATGATATTAAATGAGATATATAATTAAATGAATAATTTAATTTTACCTTTCATTAAACATATCAGTTAGTTCCACGTGATTGGTGTTGTAGTACCACTGATTTAGAATATTAATCTATGTGATATTAATGTGTTATTAAGTCCTTATTTGATCATTATTTTTTTAAAATATATTTTTCTTTCTTTTCTTTTTAACTACAAATCTTTAATTAAATAATATTACACGTTACCCATAAAATTTTCCTTCATTTTTAACAATACATTTTTCTTCAATCTATTATTCCAAAACGCGCAAAAAAGGGGTATAAATAACCATCAGACTGAGTCAATTAAAATGATTTTGGGTGATAGGTGTTTGTCTGAACTCAATGGTGAAGATATAAGCGAGTACGGAGTGCTTTTGCTTCTTTCTTGAAGCTGGAATGTTTAAAGCTGTATATTGGAGAAATGGAAGAAGAGGTCACGAGGCACCTTAAGATGCATTGGAATGGGAAGAAAAACATTACGGTGTGTAGTATTTTATAATTTTGAACTACTTATCCTATAATGTCATATTGTGTTTTATGCTTATTCTGCAGACACTGTATTGAGTATTTCCTCGTAAGCTTAGCCAAACTTGTTATAGGATTATAAGATGTGGAAATTACACCAAACCCTATGTTTCAAGATCCAAAGTTTGTTTATTCAAAAATCAGATTATTTTTAATTAATTAATATATAAAAAATAAGTATTTTTACTAAATATAACAATACCACACCATTTCTTTCCAAACCTTAATTAATCCCATCTCTTTCTCTCTCTCTAACTCTCCTCTCCAATCTCGTTTCTCTCTCTGTCCCTCGTCTCCTCTTCTCTCATGAAAACGCCACTACCGTCGCCGCTGCTGTAAAGCTAACACCGCCGCTGCTATGGCGATCTCTCATCCTCACTTCTCAATCTCCATTCTTCTCTCTCTCCCCATCTCTCTCGTCTCCTTCACTGAGCCACACTTGGGGCAACAACGTCACGATCAGAGCTGCAACGGCGATGACCCACAACTAGGAGTGCCGCGCGCAGTGGAGCTTCTTGTCACCGGAGCAGCAACGAATTTAATCTAATTTTGCGCACGATCGTTGACAATGGTTGGTTTTTGCACAAATCTGACTGGATTTTGAGCACAGTCGTCGGTAGTGGTGGTGTGGTGGTAGGTGCTGTGGTTGGGTGTTTTGCATGCAGTGGTGTGGTGGTGGGTGATGTGGTTGGGTGGCTGTGCGTACGGTGGTGTGTGTTGTGGCGTACGGTGGTGTTGAGGTATGGCGATTTGTTGGTGGCAACGTTGTGGTGTTTGTGGCGGTGGTGTTGTTGACATGGCGGAGGCGGCATTTGGTGGGAATTTGTTGGTGGTGTTGAGGTGTGGCGATTTATTGTATCTATTTTTTTGGTATATCTGGTTGTGGTCGTGGTGGTTTCTAGCAGCGGTGGAGGTGGGTGATGGTAGTGGATCTGGTTGTTGCGTGGGTATTGTTGTTGTAATGGTGGCAGTGGACGGTGGTGCTGATGCTGTTAGAGATAGCGTTGAACTGGTGGTCGCAACTG
>CAIGRN010008933.1:0-14462 GCA_903798345.1 Fraxinus anomala | reverse complement strand
CATGTTTTGTGACTTAAATAAGTGCACAAAGCGCCCTTTTCAATGAGCCAATGACTTAGATGTGCATTTGATATTTTCTCATATTTTTGTTGGGTTATGTGGAACCTAATTATACTCTTAACTTATCCATCAGACTATGGATCCACCTAACATTTATAATAGGGTATATCGGTTATCGATGTATTGTATTAGATTATCCTAATATTTATATTATGTTAAGAGGGAGAGGATATTTTAATAATAGAGAGATGCACTGACTAAGAGGCTCAAAATATCCTTTTTAAACTTCTTCTCAGTTTTTAGTAAAAATGAGTGCTTGTAAGTCTCTTAATGAGGGTGAACCAATGAAAATTTGTGATTTTATTTTGTGATTTCTGTGTGCTTATTATTGCTCTTGAATTAGTGATTAATGTTTATTCCATAACAACTTTCAGAAAGGAAGTAAATCAAAAAAGAAATGGTTTGGGAAAGAGAAGCCTTCAGTTTCAGATTTTCCGATTCTGGAGACTATCCAAGTACATCATCCTTCCTTGGAAGATGTGAAAGTGGCTGAAGTGGAAAATGAGCAGACAGAACATGCTTACTCTGTTGCAGTTGCTACTGCTACAGCAGCTGAAGCGGCTGTAGAAGCTGCACAGGCTGCTGCCAAGGTCATTCGACTTACTACAGCGACTCAATTCACTGGAAAATCAGAGGAGGATGTGGCAGCTATCAGAATCCAGACTGCTTTCCGTGGTTACCAGGTATGCTACTCTATAAATTAGCATTTCTTCCTCAATTGGATTTGATTGGATGGACATGAAAAAATCTCGGGTGGAAAAAAATTGAGATAAGGGTCTTTATTTAATCTGTTTCTTTGGGTGAAATGAAAAATACATGATTATAATTCTTAAATGTTTAGAAGCTAAATCCAATAAATGTTCTTTTTCCTTAAGAAGATCTGCATTCCTTGATATAGCAAGGTAATTTTGTGCTTTTCTTTACACTTGATACATCAATATGTCAATGAATATCAATTACTTCGGCAAGAAATCAAAGAAGATTTTACCTCAAAAAACAAGAAATAGAATTGGAGAAGTGCCAACTGAAACAAGGTTAAACTTAATGTCTTCTAATAATTTGTAGAGGAAATTAGATGGGGATGTCACTTTTAGAAGAGAAAGTGAAACATATCTGCCACTTTTCGTTTTCTAAATAATGTCATTTTATTGAAATTTTTGACAAATATACCCTTATCTTTCCAAAAGTATTACTTAATCCTTTTTTTGCACAAATTTCTAACCATCTAGGCGTTCTTGTTAAACTTGGCAAAGTTGATGAGAATTTCTAGTCCATTTCGATTCTCTTCTTTTTGCCCAACTTTTGAACTATGTAGTCATTCTTGTCAAACTAGGCAAAGTTGACGAGGGGTTCTAGTCCATTTAGATACTCTAGTCTTCCTCGTCAGCTTTGCCTAGATTTGCCTAAAGGACATAATAAAAAAATAAAATAAAATAAAAAGAAAAGAAGAAAGAAAATTACAGTCATTTTTCAGGATTGAATTGGCCATAGTTAATAATAAATTTTTTGGTGGGAGACAAATTTCACGTTGCCCAAAAAGATATATATACACTAGTTAGAAAAAATTTCATTATTTGACCAAGATACATAAAGACATGAAGTTCAGCCTAAGACAAAAATTATGAAGTTAGGACAAATTCCAATCCTTCTATGTTATTTTGATGTAATCACCAGCCATACATCATACACGGGCTAAAGTTTTGATTGCTCAAAGTTGTACTTGCATTACAAAAATTCTATTTTGCATTTCCTTTCCTTTTACTTTGTAATTATTGAATACTAGTTTTGAGTTTGGAGGAGAATGAAGTTTGTGATATGGGTTTGCCACTGCATTTTGAACTTCCAGGGGAGGGGAGCATTGCGGGCTTTGAGAGGTCTTGTCAGACTAAAATCACTCGTTGATGGGCCAACGGTCAAACGCCAAACTGCAAACACTCTGAAATGCATGCAAACTGTATCCCGAGTGCAGTCTCAGATTCAGTCCAGAAGGATCAGGATGTCAGAGGAAAATCAGGCACTCCAGAGACAGCTTCTACAGAAACATGCAAAGGAGATTGAGAGCTTCAGGGTTGGGTTCCCCACCCCCCCCCCCAATACTGTTCATTTCTTATTTTTCTGATGTTATCCATCTGAAGTGCATTTGCGTTGTGATGACTTTAATGCCAATTATCAGCTGAGGTGTGTATTTCTTGGAAACGTTATGTGGATAACGAGAAGAAAGTAAGAAGAAAGATAACTTTGCTCCACACAAATTTCATTGAATATGGAATAATATAATCTTATGCAAATAGGACCATAGGAGATATTCTAAGTAAATGTTTGACCAGGTCTGTTGTATTCTTCCAACGTCCTTCTTGCTTGTATTTTACATTTCTAGATGCTTAGTAGTTGGCTTGTCATCATAGTTCTTTCTTCATTTTTTTTCTCTTTTATTAGTGCAAGCCACATAAAACGTAATAAAATTTTACTGGTGATTTTCACTACAAAAATCAAGAAGTTCATGAGAAACATACGAGGGTCAGAACAGCATTATTTGTTAGTTGATTCATGAGTATAAAGACCTTTAGTGAAGAAACATCCCTTGATTAGCTCATTTAACTTATTTTTAATAATTTATTGAAATTCTTATTCTGGTCCTTTGACCTAGTAACAATGGTTAATATGTTGTTGAAGATGGGGGAGGAGTGGGATGATAGTCTACAATCAAAAGAGAAAATAGAGGCAAATTTACTGCACAAGTATGAAGCTACTATGAGGCGAGAAAGAGCACTAGCTTATTCGTATACTCATCAGGTACTCATTTTCATGTCCATGTAAACTTTTCCGGACTCTTTTGTGCTTATTTATATGTTTGCTTTTTTACTTCATTTTCTGTACCTCGTTGTTCACTATGTGACTATCCTTCAAGTATAGTGATGAGTAGTGTCGATTCCCACGAGCATTGTTCTATTAGTAATTAAAACTACAATATCAGTTTTTTTATTAGGAGTCTAAATTGAAATGTGACAAAAGCAATTAAAGAAAGTAAAAATGAAGTTTGAGGACAATTGGATGATTAAAGTGCTGGGAATCCCGATTTAGCTTAGTCTTTGCTTAATTAACTATGCAATTAGAAAAATTCTCGTCCAATTTTGGATATCTTCATTTCATATAATTGGAAAAATATTCTATATTTACAAAAGTTCCTCTCTCTCTCTGCATTCTTCCTCTGCTTTGATGTCTGTTTTTATTTCATTTTCTACTTGTACTGATGTTTTGTAAGTCGCATCCTTGTTGCTCATTGAGCAGCAAACCTGGAAGAAGAT
This sequence comes from Fraxinus anomala, assembly GCA_903798345.1. Classification (NCBI taxonomy): domain Eukaryota; kingdom Viridiplantae; phylum Streptophyta; class Magnoliopsida; order Lamiales; family Oleaceae; genus Fraxinus; species Fraxinus anomala. The sequence continues at coordinate 11,097 of CAIGRN010008933.1, read as the reverse complement.
GTCAAGATCAGCAAACTTACTGTTCATGGACCCGGCTAATCCTCACTGGGGTTGGAGCTGGTTAGAGCGATGGATGGCCTCCCGGTCATGGGAGGCACAAAGCACAGCTGACAAGGAACTCAACAGTGACTGCTTTTCCATCAAAGGTGCAATCCCTAGCATTGCTGGAGGAGAAATAACCAAGTCTTTTGTTAGACATCAGCTAAACTCTGATAACACGTCTTCACCAGTCAGCCAAAAACCAGCTCGTCCTTTCAGCCACCTTTCCTCAACAACTCCCCCGTCAAAGACAGCATATTCAGTTGCCAAGAGGACATTAAAACCAGCTAGTCCAAAGGGGATTAGAACAAGTCAAGACAATGATACGAGGAGTATGCTCAGTTTGCAATCAGAACCGAACAGGAGGCACAGCATTGCTGGATCGTCCATTAGAGATGATGAGAGTTTGGCAAGTTCTCCATCGGTGCCAAGTTACATGGCACCAACACGGTCGGCCAAGGCCAAGCTGAGGTTGTCGAGTCCACTAGGAGTCGAGAATGGTCAGGTAGAGAACACACCAGCAGGATCAGTGAAGAAACGTCTTTCTTTCCCAATTTCACCGGCCCGACCAAGGCGGCATTCTGGCCCACCAAAGATCGAAAGCAGCTCCTCCATTGCTGACAATGATCAAGTGAATGGAGTGATCAAGTGATTTGCATCTTAACATATAATGCAGCAGTAGCAACAGATGAAAACAAAGAAAAACAATTTAAGGGATCATTTGATCTTGTGAAGTTCCACAGTTAAATCCTTATTTATTCATTGCTTTGAGGGCTTGATTTGGTTTGATATAGAGCAGTCTCTCGTGTGAGTCTTGCTACAGAACTGCTTTTTATTCTTTTCTTCAATCACTGTCGTTCAAATTTTTATAATCACTTGAGAACCTAATTATGTTTGGTGGTTATATAACTAACTTCTTTGCTCTTTGTGTCCAACAAGTTTCCCTCACTCTTATTGACATTTCTTTTTTGTCCTTAAACCTCCCATTTGTAGCATCTATGTCCCAACATTTAACTTGGTACAATTTGATTATTTAGTGATGGAAACTGAGTATATGCCTTGTGTAATTGCTCAACTGCTTACCCCTTTCTCCATTCTCGACCTTCTCCCTGCAGGATAAAAATTCTTCATTCCAGAGCACATCTTCTACATTAAGAACCAAACTTACCTTGAGCATGGAGATGTAATTTCCGATATTGTCTTCACTCCACACTTTCCAACAAGCATGACGTGCCAATTGTTTAAGTGTATTCGTCGACTTGCTTTGAACCTCACCTAAAGCTTTTGGGCCAAAGCACTTTACACTCAACTTGTGTTGTAAAAGATAGGTAACCACTCGATTGTGTGGAGCTCGATAGAAGCACATGCAAGATTGAACCATGTCATGTGCTTGATGTGCTCGACAATATATTGCCTATAATCGTGATCGCACCATAAAATCTTGTGTATATACTAAATTGTCTTGAGATCAATAATTGCTCGAGTGATGCTTGACAAAAGCACGAGTGAGCATTAAATTGCATGTATATTGTGTACTTAAGTGCGATGTGCTTCATGACATTTCTTGCAATAGAGAACTGACGCAGTGCACACTATTGTATATAGGCTATAGTTTGACCCTTGGTAACACGAGCTATGTTCCCAATGAATGATGGCTAGATGTTGTTTGCCTCTCGAAGCTATTAAGCGCATTGAGTTGTGTTGGTAAAGCATCAAGAATTAGAATGAGAGAGATAATTTTCGTTCATAGAAATTGAAGTATAAAAAGTTCAAGGTCTCAAATGCTATAAATGGAAGATTGAGAATTTCAATGCTCTACTAATAATTTTCCCATGTGTTTGGTGCATATTAAAATGAGAGAATGCATTTTTTTTGAAGTGATGTGATAGGAAATTTGTGGTTGAAAAAGAAAGAAAAGTTATTGATATGATAGAAAATATTATTTTATTGAAGAATGTATCGGTCACTAAACCTATAGGCCACTTTTAAATTTGGTCACTAAACTTTAATTTGTTACAAATTAATCATCTAACTTAAAGATTTGTTTCACGTTGCACATTACAATTTAATTCGTTCCATGTTAGTCATCCAACGATAGATATTTTTGGGCACTTATCTATTTAAAAGTCTCTCTCCACAAATGGCAAAATGTATGACCATTTGACACATTAGATTAAAAATATTTTTTACCATGGAGACTAATTACCCTGTTTGGACTCCATTAAAATTAGTTTTTAGGAAAAAAAAATGTATTTTGGAATAGTGATTTTTTTAGAACGTGTTGTTAAAAAAGAAGAAAAATCTTGAATTTACGTGTAATATTATTTGATTGAAAAATATGTGGTTCAAAAAAAGAATGAGAAAAATACATTAAAATTAAAACGGAACCCAAATAGGGAATAAGTAGTAACCAATATGAAACGAACCTCTAAAGTTCAGTGACTAGTTTGGAACAAATTAAAGTTATATGACTAATTTGGAACAAAGAAAAGTTGAGCGTCCAAATTGAAACAAGTCTATATTCTCGGTGAGTGAGGGTTTTTTCCCTAGAAACTTCTTCAAAATTTAGCTACGTAAAGTGCACGTGCATATCACGTGACCATCGTCTTCCCCAAATACTCGGCCGCGGGCTTAAAAGGATTTTTTTTTATTCCTCTGCATTCAGAAACCCAATTAATAATCTCGGCCAAATTCTAATTCTCCAAAAAAAAAAAAATTTGCCTATTCATATATAAACACAAATATCTGAGCTAGAGGAGGAAAAGGAGAAGAAAGGATCGAGCCCTAGAGCTATTTCAAGAGTAAAAATGGTGAGCCCCTGTATGTACTAGTCATTTTCATGGTGTATTGATTTGGTTCTTTGCTTGCTGTTCTATATCATATTTTTCTTGTAATGCTAAGTCTAGAAGACGAGATCTTTTTGTGATTTTCAGCTTGAACAAAGAGATTTTTTGACTTGATTAATAATTTGTTGCTTTTCCCTTTTATTTTTTTTGGGTCTAAAATAATTTGATTCATGATGCTCTATGCACCTAAATTTTACGCCTATACATCAACAGTTCATCGTCAGATATCTAATTATAGTTCGTTCCTTTTGTTAGTTTATAAATTTGAAAGGTCACCCGGCTTTTCTTTAGGCCCTTTATTAGTTTCATGCTTTAAAATGTTAATCACAGAGTTTCACTTTTAATATTTTATTTTCACTAGAAGAGAAAAGGAATTACTTGATATCTACAGCTGTTTGGTAATAACTTATAGCTATAAGAAACTAGAAAAAGAAGATAAAATCTAGAATCACTTAGGATGTCAATATCATTATATATTGTTATCAGTTGTATCAGGAACGATTTTTTCCTGAATTAGCTCTTCCTAGGCTTGTTATTTTGTTCATTCTTAGACTCTATGATTATTCTGTTATGGCCTTTGAGGAACAGCTTAATGATAAAAACTATGATCCCCCTCCTGTGCTGTTGTTATTGACTTATGGCTGCCATCTTATTGAAATGAAACATTGCTCTTGCTTTCTACTTTTTGAACGTTGAAATCGGGTCCTGTTCATTGTGCTTGTTGAAAGAAACAAGTAAAAATTGAAAATTGATAGCAACATCACCAAAAAACTGAGTCTTATCCTTAAATGAATGTCACTCGATATCTTTTTCATTTTAGGAGGGCCTCGAACCAATTTAACGTCTTCATTTCTGCTACATTGATTTATCATAAAGTTAGATGGTTCAATAATCGTTCTGTAGGACTTCCCTTTTAAATCTATAGGTACTTTTCTATCAGATATTGGACTTATTTAAATGTTCCTGTTATTCTATGTTTCATATGTCCTTCAAAGAGGTGCTCAACCTACATGAACTGTTCGGCTTATAAATAAAGCAGATTCTGGTACTTTGACCTGATCAAATGGAATTTGAATAAATAAATATGAATGTGGTGGTGGGGTAGAGGGAAGGGGAAGGGGAAGGTAGTGATGAATCCGCATAGTATTTCTTTGAATCATTAAAACCAATCTAATCCTACCCATTATATCCTCCTGAAGTAACATTTCAATAAATGCCTATGCGCCTGAATACCTAAAACACCTACTCTTTGGGACCACTTGATCGTCTCTCCACTATCATCGTTGTTCTTACCATGACTAAATGACATTCCACATGTTCATTCTTATTATAACCTTTAGATTCCAAAATAATCTTAATTCTGACATAATTTATCCCCTTCTAGGCAACTAATACTATGTCACAAGCGAATGGCATACACCAAAGAACTATATGTCCTGTAAGCTCGTTGATGACTATAGAGGAAAGATAAGGACTTAAGTTCAAAGTTGATACAAGCCTATAGTGATAGAAAATTCTCTACTATTATCGCTGCTACTTGTAACATTTACATTCGTGACTTCTAAGATATGTAAATTGAAACAAAACTCTTCCTTATTGAAGGGCAAGAAAATCATGAAATGTGAAGCCTCCTTAACTAAGTTCCTCTTGGAAAAGAAATTTAAAGCTGGTCTGTTGTTGATGACCTACATCTCCATAGCTACACAGTTATGTGCATTTTTTGTGAGATACTGGAATCTTCATTACCCTTTTTCTTCCTATTTCTGTGTTTCCTTTTTGTTTTATTTATTATGGATAAAGGGGCAGTTTCCTATTTTGTAACTCTCCAACATCTCTAAGCCCCTAGGATTTACTAATGAAGATAAAAGTTCTGGTCTCAAATTTTTTTGGTATATTTGTTAATATATTGGTACTGTATATTTAACTATAATGACAATGATATGCAGTCATGGGACTCAATCTATTGACAGTTAAAGAATAATGTTTTCCCTCTCATCGAAGTATCTGTCTTGAGACGGTTTTATCATCAAAACTATGCATCACTTTTATGCAGAAAGTTGTAGTTATCTTGTTGAATTGGTAGATTATTTGCTGTAACTACTACTACTTTTTGCTGATGTATAACCATTAGCCATCTAAAGTAATTTTTATTGAAATCTGGAACAGAGTACACCATTGCTAGCAGGACTTGCTGTTGCTGCTGCCGCTTATGCTGGTAGATATGGCATTCAGGCTTGGCAAGCATTCAAGGCAAGACCACCAACTGCTAGAATGCGTAAATTTTATGAAGGAGGTTTCCAGCCTAAAATGACCAGGAGGGAAGCTGCTCTAATTCTTGGGGTCAGGTACATCTAATTCTTTATTTGAGATGGGAAATGATATTAAACTGGAAATGTCAATCACACTTAGTTAGTTCCTTCATCCAGTGTCTGGTTTCACAAGAGTGGGGCTTTTGAATGAAATTGAGTTTCTTTATAGTGATTGTCAAGTGATGAGAGAATGAGGAGGGGGTTTTACACATAAGGTGGGCTTATCAGAGGTTGAAGGTTGTTGGATTCATAAGGCGAGCTTAACATAGGCATAGAATTGGAGGATTTACGTGAGGGTTTCCCGAAGATGTTACTTTTGGAAACAAAGTATCTAGGTTTGATGAACGTATACTGTTGAAGAAGTACATGTTGGAATATGATTTCTTGTATTTGTGTTATTTGGAACTAGATAAGAAAGATGTCTGGCAAGCTATGCCAAACAGTAGCTTGTTGAAGCTTGGTGAACTTCAAATTCATGTTCAAAGCTTGGCTTGTTCATACCATTAGGCACGTGCTGATCTTAAACCACATTAATTGAAAAATAGTTAGTCAAGACTTTGTTTTTGTGTAAATATTACTTTAATAACTGAGTGAATAGGCTTGAGTCTAAAACAAAAAATTGTTAAGCTTAAATTTTTTTTTGAGCTTTGTTTGATATTATGCATTAGGTAGTTGCAAACAAGTTTTTGGTTAATCCAATCTTGAGATCTATATCCGTGGAAGCCGTCTTTTATTTTACTGCCTACTTTGTTTTGAGTAAGTGGTGTCTTTCACTTTGTGCAGTTTAATTGCTTAACTCATTGAACACCAAGTAGATATGGACATGTCTGAATCATTTGGTCATACGTAAGGAGGATGTGGAAGGAATTGATATCTTCATCCTCCGTTTGCCAGGTGATGAGGGCTTGATGGGCTTTTCTTTTATCTTTGGGTCTCTTCAGGCTAGAAAGATTTGAGATGGAGATACTTAAAGGAGAGTTTTTTCCACAAAAAAAAAAAACCTTGGTGTGTGTGAAAGAGAGGCAATTAGGGAGATTATTTATTTTTCTCCTCATTTATTTTCCTTTTTCAAAGACGTGCAGATACTTATTGAATTCTTTGGTCCTTATTAGTGTTCTTATCTAATTACAGGGCAACAACATTATGTATTCATGTTCCTATGTGTTATGAGTGACATCAAGTTATTGTTGAAGGTCCTTTTGTTAAATCGCTTTTATGTTTATACGTGTGTTAGTTACTTCTTACTAGAAATACGCAAGACGTAGGTATTCCAAGATGGGGTTCCCCACATGAGATAACTTGGCATGTGTCACCCGAAGGGAAAAGATGAAGATTTTTCTCCTTCTCTGCAGCTACTTGTTCAGCATCATTCTCTCCTATTTATGTTCTGATCTATTGAAGGAATACAAAGCATATTAATGTCCTTCTAAGTTTGAGGATACAAAATAATTGCTACCGGTCTGTTTGTTTATAAATATGAATCTATTGCTAACGGTGCGTTAGTTGAATTGCTGAATCTTTACCCTTTCACCTAGATCCAAAGATCATATTGTGTACTTCCATAAATGCTTTATTCTTTGTACCTTCAGTGATAATTCATTGATATGATATTCTTACCTGTTTATTTTGTGCTTATCGTATTTCTTTGGGACGATCATTGATGTGATGAAATTCTCATATTCCATCTGATCTGCCACTTGACTTTAATCTTTAATTTTAACTTGGAACAGGGAAAGTACTCCAGCAGATAAAATAAGGGAAGCGCACAGGCGGGTGATGGTGGCAAATCATCCTGATGGAGGTGGTAGCCACTATCTTGCTTCTAAAATTAATGAAGCAAAAGATATATTGATGGGGAAGTCCAAGAGCAATGGGTCTGCATTTTGATGTTACAAAGGAGTTTTGCAAAGTTTTGAAACCTTAGTTTTGAGCATGAGAAAGAGCTTTAACTGAATTATCTACTTGAGACAAACCAATCCTGCCCAGACATTCTTTGCAACCTTCAACGATGCATTGTTGGAGGTTTTGCCCTCGTTCCACCATTTCTTTAGACCTAATGGCTGTATAATTTTGTGGAACACAACTTTTTTCTTTTTTAAGTAGCTTATGTAACTTGATTATTGAATGTGTGGGAGAATTTTAACATTTGCTTGTGGACAACGGTAGCATTACCTCGTTACTCACGTTTTCTGGGATTACAACAAAACTTCTGTTGGCCTTCTGTGTTTTCTTTCCCAAGTTCAAGAAAGTCAATACGTATACAACCTCCACACAACCCCAACTGCTGAACCATATGTATACAGACGAGCTCGTATAGGTATGGAATTCCCATGTATTCTATTAATAGAAATTTTTTTAGAGTATGGTGATCCGAATTTGTTTGGACCGACCCGGCCCGAAAGGCTCGTGGTGCTACATATTTGGTGACACTAAAATTCTGAAAAAAAAAAAATGGGGGTCTGTTCGGTGTGATCAACTTGCTCTTCGAATCAAACTTTTCGATTATATAATCAATCGTGTTTGAATCAAAGTGGTGATTAATGGATATAAGTAGCTAGTTAGAACAATTTGGCCTACTATAAAGCAGTTTTGAAACCCACATCTCCTCTTTAATCATTTCATTTAAGCATCTCGCAGTTTAATATAAAACCACTATATTAGCCCATATATTAGAGAAGGAAATCAATGGTGGATCGTTGTAGTCAAACCGTAGATGATGTTAGTACCTAGGGTTGAGACTACGTCAAATTCACTGATCAATAATATATTAAATATCACATCAAGTGAGAATTATTTTGTAACAATTCTAACCATATTATAATTCAATTATTTCAATAATATCTTACTTTTCGTTTTTCATTATTTATTTAATTATTTAACCATTTAGTTATCATCAATACAAATGTACATTTGACATGTTTATTTCACATGCGTGATTTCATTAATGTATGAATTCCGTATTATTAATTCTCAATTAATTAACATTTAAATGTATTTGATTAATATTCATCTTCATTTATGCATTTTAGTGTTATTAATTCTAATTATAAGTTAATTAGAATTTCATATTCAAAAACACATTTTATTATTCACATCCATTATGTTAATTAATATTTAATTTTACTTAATTGAAATTAAACATCACATCAAGTAAGAATTATTTTTTGAGCGATTTTACTCCTATAATTCAATTATTTCAATAAAATTTTATTTTTAATTTTTATTATATATTGAATTTATTTAACCATTTAGTTACCATCAATGTACACGTATATTTGATAGATTCATTTGACATGTTTGCTTTCATTAATGTATGAATTCCATATTATTAATTCTCAATTAATTAACGTTCACATTCATTTAATTATTTTGATTTTCTTTTATGCACTTCAGTATTATTAATTCTAATTATAAGTTAATTAGAATTTACATTCAAGAATGCATTTCATTATTTACGTTCATATATGTTAATTAGCATCCGGTTTTACTTCATTGGAAATTAAATAAATGATTTAATATTAATTCTAAATTAATCAACATTCATGTATATTCAAATATTACTTTTATATCATTTATAAAATATTTTATAATAACGTGCAACACACGTTCAACGTTGATTAGTACTACCAAATGTAATGTCGAAAAGATCAACAAGTAATATTCTCAAAAAATACAGTCAAAATACCCATTATATACCTTTATTTTTATCGTGTACAACTCGCTTCTAACTTGGACATCAAACGTTTGTCGCGTGAAACACTCCCAACATGCCACCTAATGCATGCTTGGATTTGAATGTTACATTTAATTAATGGGTAGCGACAAAAACATTTAATAAAACCTTAGATCGTTTAAAGGAGAGAAATTTTTTATTGGTGTCTTCAATAAAAGGAATATATGGTTCTTAGAACTAAACGGCTAAACCATGGGTATCTAGTTAAATAATTAAGCAGAGAAATTAAAAATCCATAGCTGCGTCACTGTGTGGTATAAAGATAAGAGCAGTTGGAATCAATACTATGACAGTTGAGCACTGGCCATCATCAGCTGTTCAGCCATATATACACAAACTCCACAAAATCAAGGATTTTGAGTTGTGCAAATGATGAATACCAACTTAAAGAACCCACAGTGCCCTCCATCTCAAATTGATGAACCGGCTGAGACACCGGGTTTGGTTGCTTTTTGAGGAAAAGGTGGCCAATGGCTGATTGACCCAACCCAATTTTCACAATGACCTCAAATATCCTTCATTCAAATGAAGGAAATGAATGAAAGAAAAAAGAGGGAAGAATTCAGAAATAAAGAGGAAAAAATCTTACTGAAGAAATCACCTTCTACACTATTCACCATCATCATCTTCTACACATTTAATCAAAGTTAGTTTTTGTTTTTATTGTTTATATTTTATGATTTTACGAATGGGTTCTTTGATTTTTACACTCAATATTGATAAACTCTATGAATTTATGTTTCTAATGTATGGTTTGAGATAGATATATTGTTGAATCGATGTTAGGGATATTTTGGTGATTTTTTGGGACGGAATTCTTCGGAAATGGTGAACTCCATCTAAATTGATAAACCGGCTAAGACACTGGGTTTGGTTGCTTTTTGGACCTTGACTAAGAAGTACCATGTTTCGTACACACTACTGAAAATGACTCCAAAGTGCAATGATAAGATTTTAGCTTATTATCCATATTTAATGCTATTCAGTACCGTCTCTTACAAAACAAGACATCATTTTTTCTATGTCAAACTTTGTGCTTGTGCCCAGGTTTGGAACAATTTTTCCTTTACCTGAACACTGCCCACAACTGTTTTAGGGAAACAGATCCTGCTGTTGAAGATGCACTCGTGTTTAATCTTATAATTGATGTGGGCTTTTGCTTACTTGCACTGAGAATAGTGAATACACTGGTCTGTGGTCTGACAATTTTGATTCTCCGCTTACATAGGATATTTGCTCAAGTCCCTCGCCTTTCCACAGTATCCTGTCACACCTGTTATTTTATTCAACAAACAGAAACAGAAAGAGGCAGAACTAATTAAGAATGGCTGCAAGAATAAAGAATTCTGTGTATAATGAACATGAATGCATAACAAGACAGCTCTTGAAACTAGACGTGTCCTACATGGCTATCTAGAAAAATAAATGTCTCATCCATACAAATAACTACCTTAAGACAACATGACATCATGTCGTTATATGTCTGTACTCTGTAGTGTCACATGTAGTTATCATATTAGATTATCCAATTCCACGTCTAAATACTATTAGAAGAAAAGAAATATGTGACCTCGAAAACTTGAAGCCAATAAATCCCTTGCCACCTCCTTGTCAAACCAGCCTTCTATAGCCTTTTTCCAGTCACCGGAGCGCCTTACGAGCTTCTTTAGGGTGAGAATTGCCGCCAAGTAAAGGATAGCGGATGAAGAGTAAGAATTTGACTAGTATTTTCAATTTCTCTTACTTTCCTCATGATTTTCTGGGGTGTTTCGGGCCTATGGGCTTTTTAGTCTTTATGCTTTCCCTGCACACGTCTCTTCGCTATTAGAGAATTCTTAGCATTTTATGGTTCTAGACGGTTCCATCCATCGGTAGAGCCAGTACCCGACGAGTCCACAGGGTCGCACGTGATGGCTTCGCCAAAATTTACGGTCTGGGCAAACCACTCGCCGCTCGAGCCGTCGGTGAGCGGTTTTCCCCTTTTTTTTTTTAAATAGTGGGCATTTTTTTTTTTTGAATTTTTAAACATTTGGTCCAAAAGCCTGCCTTAGTGTACTGTATGTATATACAGACTTTAAGTTTTGCCTCAATTCCAAAGGCAAAATGGCAATTGCAAAGCAAACCCTTTCTCTTATATCTCCCTCCCGTGGCCCCACCCCAGCCAACCATG
>CAIGRN010008932.1:0-10509 GCA_903798345.1 Fraxinus anomala | reverse complement strand
AACAAGAACAACAGAGCAGTTCAGATAATTGTTTTATCTGACTTTGTATAGTTGGTTTAATATTGCGGCTTCTAATAATATAGAAAGGCTACCTAATTTCATGTCGTTTTTGTCTTATCTATATTGATAGTGCATCCCCCATGTATTATCCTTTGATTAATACTTATCAAAAAAAAAAAAACTTATACCTCTCCCAAGGAATCTTATGACATGACTAAGCAAAACGTTCTCTTCCAACCCCCCATTGATGCGTGTATGAGCTCATGAGCCATGGCCCATGGCCATATTGTTCCATTTCTAAAACCCCACCAATAAGTTAGCATGACCCTAAAATTGGCTTAACTTAGCCTTCTGGGCAGTCTTCTTCCTTGAGGTAGTCTACCCAAAATCCCTCGTAATAATATAGTTACATTTCTAAACCCCACCAATCAATTAAGCATTACCATATAATTGGCTTAACCTGGCCTTCTTGTCCTTGAGGTGGTCTACTCAAAATCCCTCATCATGCAAATTCATTACAAGCANGGCCCATGGCCATATTGTTCCATTTCTAAAACCCCACCAATAAGTTAGCATGACCCTAAAATTGGCTTAACTTAGCCTTCTGGGCAGTCTTCTTCCTTGAGGTAGTCTACCCAAAATCCCTCGTAATAATATAGTTACATTTCTAAACCCCACCAATCAATTAAGCATTACCATATAATTGGCTTAACCTGGCCTTCTTGTCCTTGAGGTGGTCTACTCAAAATCCCTCATCATGCAAATTCATTACAAGCAATTTTTTGATCAAATATTCTTGACAACATGTTTTTTTCTCTATTTTGAAAGAACAATTGTCTAATTCAAGAATCCGATTCAAAGAGAAATGAAATAAAACAGAGAGAAAGAGAAGAATTTTATATCCATAGTGTCTACTGGACCATCAAATTATATTGATTTCTTATTTCTCCTCCAATGCTAGCCAATCAGAGTCCATATCCTTTTTTAAGCACAGCTTAATATGCTCTTAACGAGAACTTTCATCTATAAAGTGTATTCCAAACCTAAAGCAACAAAAGAATAAAGAACCGAAGGTCCTACATTGGGAAATTGAACTCTTCACTTTCTTCCCTCCAAAGCAAAATTACACCCCAACCCACTTGCCCTATGGCCCCTAACCAGGAAAAGTTCCCAAAGCTTTATCTGTATGGGCTTCCTCACCATTATATTATTCCCTTGACCTCATCTGCCAATTAAATAAGATAACAACAAAGAAAAGCAATATATGATTGAATCGATAACCACTAGTTGACTAGCTCCATTAAAGGTGACCAATCCATTTAAGTCACATCAAGATTTAAACAATGGAAGCATGGGAATAGTTTCATCACTCACATGCCTAAGTGAATAGCAAATATGCACACAAATGTTGGTCCATATTTGCAAGTAAGAGATCACAAAACCAATTTCTTAAGGTACACATCAAATCAGTGTAAGGTCAGTTTCGGAGAGCACCAAAGAAACCAGAGATAGAATTTACGAATGCAGTCACATTGCAGCTTCTAGAATAGTCATTGAATGGCATGAACTCAGAAACCGAAAGCTGCACAAATTGCAATTCCAGCAATGGAATAAGCAATTAAATTACTGACCACCTCTACATAACTGGACAGACAAACAAGAAATGAAAGGAAACAAAATATAGTAAAGAAAAAGACATTACCTGTACATAAAGGAAAGGGTCAGCTACAAAATTGCTGGGGAACCCTATGCTGGAAGGTGAAGCACATGTGACAACTGGATTAGCTACGGGCCATGCTGCACTCCCATCCTTCCATATATTCATCTGGCCACCAATTTTCAGAGGAAAAAAACTGACTTTTTTTGTCATAAGCCCAGTAGCTATAATCCCTAAATAAATCAGAATTTAAGCAAGACAACCTAAAATGTATTTATATGTGGGGTATTTGTCAAATCCTCTGCTAATAACCATTTCAACATAAAACCCAGAACCTGAAGAAAGTGGAAAACTATCGGCTAAAAATGAGTAGAGCTTACGAAATAACAAACCCCACCCACACAGCATCTAAAAAAAAAAATAGAACTTAAATTTCGTCTCGACCCTTTATAACAATGAAAAAGCAAAGAGCAATCACTTTTAAGATATAACAACACTCCCAAAACCTAGTCTAAAACCAGTAAAATAAATAAATTAAATTTCAGCCCAAAAAATTATATAATCTCCAATATTCAGAAAATAAAAATATTAAAGCAAGAACCGTTGAAAATTCATGAACAGTTATTAATTCAGTGTAATTAATAAAAAATAAATAATACTTAGCAAAAACCCAGAGCCCAGAAAACCTCAAAAAAAAAAAATAATAATAATAATAATAATAAAATTGAAGAAGATATAAAGATCTATTTTTTCTTCAAAATGTACACACACGGGCATATAAATGAAAAATCAAAGAACTTACATCTTCAATGGGTTTGAGAGTAAAGGGAGAGTCCCCATAGAAAACGCCGATAGCCCATGAACCCTCATTGTCCGATAGGCAACCCATGGTCGTGATCCCCGTCATCCAGTTAGCCGTGAGCATGAACTTCGCATACAGGCACCCAATAGACCCCAAAAACGCAAAAGCTAACAGAAAATACGCAAAAGTTGACGACAAAACACATGGCCCATTGTTATTATTTCCAATTTTTATGGTACTATTTTTAGTACCATTGTTGCTATTAAGACACCGCCACCTGCACCACCCGCCACCGCCTCCGGAGGTAACTGTTCCACCGGAACCCATTTTCAACTACAAAATTAAAGACGGGCTTTCCAGTGAAGGGCTATAGGTGGACTCTCCGATATGGATGAAAAAAGGCTAGAAAGAAGAATCTCTCTATTTCCACAAACCAAAGCCGACGCCGGCGTGAAGATCTCACCGTCACTGACTAAGAAACGGCAAAGATAGAAACGGTGGCATTGATTCTATCTACATCTATATATTAATAAATAATATTTAAGAGATCTTTGGAGGTTTAAATTTTTGCTATTTGTTTGTTTGATACGACCCTTTTTGCTCTCTATAAAAAGTTAAAATTCGATTTTGAGAAGTCGAATTGTAATGAAACAAGAAAACCGCGGACATGTTTTTGGGAGAGATGGTGGATGATGACGTCAGCAACTTATTGAAAAATTCTAATTTTTTTTTTTTTTAAAAATAGTTCGTGCCTATCTGTACTATCAATTATGTGACGTATTTATACGAAACCTAAACGTCATTATTTTAATAGAGAGTGAATATATGAAATTAATTCATTAAAATTGATTTGTCAAATAATAGATAGCACTAAATAATAAAAAAATGTTAAAAATTACTTAAAAAATAAATAAAGTACGTAAATATGAATTGTCAAAAAACGTGTCTCGGCTGTCTATACCAATTTCTTAATCACAATTAATGTTTAATGAATTTATCTAATCGACTACTTAATTCCTATACTGGCACACTTCATATCAAATCAATTAACGCTAATCCATCATTAATGCAAATTGTTGTATGGTAATGGACTGGCCAAAATGAATTTGAATAAACTAATAAATCCTTTGTTACAAATATATATATCAAGATTTACATAATGCTTCGTTACAAATATATATATATCAAGATTTACATAATACTACTGCTGTTTGTGACTGAATTTACATGTAGTTGGCAACACAAAATTCTAAATTGGGCGGTCAAATTGAAATATATATAGATTAAAACACTCAATTTTTTCACGACCTTTTCAAGTCACATTTGAATATTCGAATAAATTATCCTTTTGACATTATTGCAGGGTCTTGGAGAAGTATACAGGAATTGTTAATAGATTATTTGTCATATCAATTTTGAGTTAATAATATAGTCGAGCAAAATTTATGGTAGGTGATATACAGAATACGATTATAGAAGAAAATCATGTAATAAATTATATAAATTTAAGGAACCAAACGTATCGTCCCTTTAATTAATTTTTAAGTTGCGGGACAAGCTAAACATTCCTCATTTTAACTTATCTGGCCAGTCTTCCTCCCCTTTGTTTTGGAATTTTCAATGTCCTTTTATAGTAATAGAGATAAGAGAAAGTGGTGCATCATATAATTGTGGAAGGATTTTCTTAAAGAGAACCTAATAATTCAGACAACTTTCCCATAAAGAATGTTATTCCTTACGTTAGAATTTGGATGTGACCTGAATTCTTTGTTGAATATAATAATTGAGAGTTCTAAATTTTTGGAGATGATAAATATCAAATTTTTTGGAGTACGGGACCCTAGAGTGGGATTTTGGCCCGATGCTATGGTGCCGCCCTATTTGTTTCGCTCCTGTGCATTTTTCTGTCATTTCCATTTTAGACTCCATTTTTGGCATTATATTTCAACTACAAATCTACTATGAGAGTTTGGACGTCTCCCATCTGTTTTTTTTTTTATGTATAGATAGTTCTTCATTATGATTTAGATAAAGTTAGAGAAAGTTAGACAACTAATAAATATTTAATCTTTGTATTCTCTTTCCACATTATAATAAAGTCTCTATTCTCTACAAATTATTTTATTTTTGTGTTCTTGTGATCAATTACTTCATATTATGTCTTAATCTCTTATTTTCTTATAACAAGCCAGTATTAGAGCATTCTAATTTTCATAATAATTGGTATCAAAGCGATTATGTCCATAACAATTGGTATCAGAGCTTTTGGTATTGAAATTCTTGGAAAGATCGAAGTTTTTTCGTGATGGCAATGATGAAGTATGATATTTTGCTATTAGATCGCAATACAAGATTCTCTTTATGGCAAGTAAAGATGTGAGCAGTACTCGCTCAGATGGATTTGGGCGACACGTTGTTGGGATACGACAAGATGCCTACAATTGGATTATGGAGGAGAAACACGAAAGGTCGAAAGGCCCTATCTCAAGTACATCTCAATCTTTCAAATAATATTCTTTAAGACGTTTTATAATAGAAGTAAGTCACTACTTTATGGTTAAAATTAGAGCAATTATGTATGACGAAGAGTCTTACTAACAAATTGCATCTGAAGTATCGTCTATATTCTCATCGTATGACGAAAGTACATCTCTTTAGGATCACCTAACTACTTTTAAAGAAATCATTGTTGATTTTGAGACTTTGTAAGTCAAATTTGATAAAGAAGACTTGGAATTGATTTTACCGTGTTCATTGTCCACCTCATACATATCTTTTAAAGACACGATACTGTATAGACGTAATACTCACACCATCTAAAAACTCTACGATGCTCTATATTTAAAGGGGAAGCTGAAGTGTCTTATAGCATTTGGGGATCATGTAGATTATCTCATTGTTTACGATGGTCGTTCGAGTGACAAGTCAAAATATAACTTCAAATTTTATAATTATTGCAAGAAAAATGGACACTTGATAAACGATTGTTATAAGTTGTAAAATAAATTAAAATCAACAATCAGAAACTTCAGAAGAAACGAGTATTTCAGAAGATCCCAGCAATGATGGAGAGCCTCTACTTATGTCTGATTACAACTTCAAACCTTCTAAGGCTTGAATTTAGGATACAACTTGCACTTTTCATATGTCACCCAATTGGAAAATATTTTTCAACATACGAAGAAGTTTTAAAAGGCGTTGTGATGATCGGTAATAACAAACCTTGTCAGATAGCTGGTATTGGTCGAGTCGAAATAAAGGTGTTTGATGAGATGATTAGAACACTTGATGCAGTGAGACACGTTCCAAATTTGAAGAAAAATCTTATCTCTTTAAGTACTATTGATTCAAAATGGTACAGGTGCATTATTGAGGGTGGATATCTGAAAGTTATTAAACGAGTCTGTGTTGTGCTGATAAGACATAGAGAATCGCATTTATATACTGCAAGGTAATAAAGAATTTTCGAGTAATCAATATATTTTAACAACTCCAATGGATTTAGTGTTGGCTTCCGTACCGTTGGAGTCTAGTTCGGGGTCTTCGTTTAAGAACACATCCCAAATGAATTTTGAAGATATAGGTAAATTCGTATTGCTATCATTATCAACGACGTCATCGTATTCAATTGCTAGAAATAGACCCATTTTTTGCCATAAGATTCCACATAAATACAATTTTGATGATTTTGTTAATGGTTTGAATGCGGTTAAAGGTGTTGATTCTAGTCAAGATCCTTCTTTTGATACATTCAGTTGTAATTCTGTTACGTGGCTTGTTTCAACATTGTTTAGCGGTCATTAGATCATTGTTGCCCTTAGTTGTGGTAGTAGAGGTGGATAATATTTCCAATTAGAATTGTTGATGGAGAAATTCGTTTGTGTTTTTCATTGAATGGTTGAAGTCTATTTTTTGTAGTGGAATTTGTTTTCAAGTGGAGAATTTTTGAAATTTTTTTATTACATTGGAATTCGTATCAATGTGGAAATTATTAGAATTTGGGTGTGACCCGAATTATTTGTTGAAGATAATTTATAATTCAAGTGCACATTAGCTAGAATCTTATTTGGAATACAATTGTGAAATCTTATTCAAGTAATTGGCAAATTTTAATTGAAATTTTATTTGGAAGCTCATTGGGATTAGGAATTTGTGTTTGACTTGAAGCAGACGTTGAAATGATGAAATTAAAGATTTTTGGAGTAAATAACTTGAGAGTGGGCGCTATCGTCGCGGCACCACATGAATTTTGGCTTGGCACTAGGTGACGGGCTAGGGGCACTACAACGTCGCTCCATCTGTTTCGCCCCTGTGCACTTTTTCTGTCTATTTTCATTTTGGACTCCGTCTTTGATATTCTACTCCAACTACAACTTTACTATGATGGTTTGGACATCTTCTATTTGTTTTTTATATATAGTTAACTCTTCATTATGATTCAGAGAAAGTTAAACAAATTATAAATACATAATCTTTGTATTCTCTTTTTATATTATAACAAAATTTCAATTCTCTGCAAATTATTTATTCTTGTGTTTTTGTGACCAATTACTTCATATTGTGTCTTAATCTCTTACTTTTCTCACAACAAATTGATATTAGAGCATTCCAATATTCATAGCAATTAGTGTCAAAGCAATTCTAATAATTGGATTAGTCCACACCACCTTAAAAATATATTTCTTTTGGGACCCATAATAAGACCATGTGACTTGTTGTAATGGAAAGTTTCATTGGTGGTCAATCGACTTATAGGTTTCATGCTAGCTAGCCACCTTGCTTTAATTGTCGTGGTTTAACTATTGACTTATATTTTTGTTCATTGTTCAATCTTCAAACGTTACCAAAGTGTTCGCAACTTGATCAAACAAATTCGTGACCCAATCTATAGAATTTACGATCTTATCATTAAAACAAATTTAAGTTGGGTGGTCAGACATAAAACACACTTGTAAGTTGAGTGACTATAGTACAAAAAATTAAACCTATTGACATTATCTTCACCTTCGACTACTTTAGTCAACAAAAACATTAAAGCATTGGAGAAAAATGAAAGGGAGACAATACTTTTTGAAGTCATTTTCAGTATCAAAATGATGAAAAATTCGATATAGAGTCATTTGTTTAGTTGATAATAAAAATATTATATTGTACCTAGTCAGCCTTACGTGTTTCTACTAATCTCATTCTTCTCCGAAATTGTCTATACCGATGTCTCGAATTTTCTTTCATTTATGCAATACGTCTATCTCCTGATTTAATTTTGATTGGTGTCGCCGTTTTAATTGAAAAAGGAAAAATTGTAAAAAAAATCACCGACTGTCAAAGTGACGTTGGACCTCTCTCTATTTTCAGAGTTCATGGAAAATTTCAAACCAGATTGGCATGAGAACCTTCTAGCTTTGTCGTAGAATTTCTTAAAAGATAAAATTTGAATATGAATTTTTCATCTTTATAATTAATTAAAGAATATGCTACTTGTACATAATGCGGTGTCCACCCCATCACATAAAGAGGGATTCACTTCAGATATATTATATTTTATTCGAAGTGGATCCACTTTTATATAAAGGTGTGGACACCGTTATTATCCATTATTTAATTGCCCGTCTATTTACTTTAATTGATTCGGATTCAAAGTGCCTTGCATTGGACGGCATCGCAGAGAAGTTAAAAAGAGTACAAATTTGAAAGCTAATATATTGATTTTTATAAACTTTCATTATTCTTAAAAGCTTAAAATTTCAAGTTGCCATTAACTTAAAAAAAATAATAATGAATTTGACTCTTCACATTCTCTATTTGTATTTTATAAGATTGCATTTAGCCCTCGACGTCCATTAAAATAAGTTTAGAAAAATGAGTTTTGAAATAGTTATTTTTTGGAGAATGTGGTTAAAAAGTAGAAACAAATTATTTTTATGTATAAAATATTTTATTGTATAAACGTGTTGTTGAAAATGAGTTCGAGGAAAAAATGAATTTTGATTTAGGGGATATATTCAATTGAGACTCTTAAAGACTTTTTGAGATTTAAAAAGTTTAGGGGTGTTCAATATAGACTTTTGGAGACTTTCTAAAAGTATTGGTGTATTCAATTGATATTTTTATAAACTTTTAAAAAATCTCTAAAAGTCACGGTATATTCAATTAAAACTTTTTATAAGAGTATCTCTAAGAAACTCTTTAAATATGAGATACTCGCTCTTTTAAAGAGTCAACATTTAAAATCATACTCCAAGAGACTCTTTAAATTAACATTTTAATTTAGAAAGTGTGTTTAACTCTCAAAATTTGGAGAGTCAAGCTTACTCTCTATAATTAAATACATTCAAAATATTTCAATTTTTAATGTAGGAAAATAATAAAATAATATAAAGAAAAACTAGTTACAATAAAATATAAAGAAAAATAATAATCTCCAAATAATAGAATATACTCTTTGAAAATAAATAGTCTCTTAGAGATGCTCTAAATCTCTATAAGTTTTTGGGTATTCAAATTTTTATGACTTTCATAAATTTTTATAAAAGCCTTCATGATACTAAATTTTTAAGCAAAAAATACTAAAAAAAAAATCTTTAAATTTGTCTCTCATTAATCACATGATTTTGGGAGACTTTCACAAAAAAATAAATAAATAATCAATATGTATTTTTGTTTCAATATTTCTCTTTCATTTTCCCTTATACAAATATTAGAGTTATGATTATAATTTTTTTTTATTGATTGTATTAGTTTCTATTTTTCTTTTTTCTCTCTTATTATTTATTTATATTTTATATGAAAAATTAAATTGTATTCTTATAAATTTTTTTTCTTTTTTCGTTCATTTTTTTTGAAAAATATCCACTTTTAATTAAATCATAAAAATTTATATAGACTAATTTATAATTAAATTTAAATATATAATTTTTTTCTTTAACTATATTATACTAATAATACTAAATATTAAATTTATTATTATTATTTATTTAATTAAGATCTTACATTTTTATTCTTTTAAAATATTTTTTTATTACATGGGGGAAGAAGGAAGGAGAAGGGGAATTGAAAAAAATCACCACCTCATATGAGATAATTTCACAATATTGCACTAGATCCACATAAATTCTATATCAAATGAAAGTTTTCAAAAATCTTTTAAATTCTACAGAAATCTCTAAAAATTTTAAAATGAAAGTGTACAAGTCTACAAAAAACTTCCATTAATTCCGTACAAATCTCTGAAAAATCCACGAAATCTACAGAAGTCACCAATTCAGAAAAAGTCCATTAAAATCATCAAAAGTCTCCAATTGAATACACTCCTCTTAATGGATGTCAAATATGGGTTTAATAACATTACAAGTTTCAATGTTATGCTACTTAAATTATTCAGGTTTTATTGAATATTTTAGCTATTGAATTTAGAAATAAGTCAATTGAAAAATTAGGGACAAGTAATAAATGAATGTTGAGGAAAGTGAAATAAAGAGTTTATAAATGTATCAATGTATAAAAAAATTTACTCTATAAATTAAAGGTATTTTCTGTTATAACTAAGATACTCTTTAAAAATAAAGAATTCTTGAAAATACTCATTAGTGTTAAGAAATTAAGCCCTTTTTTGATTTTAATTTTTTTCAAAATCATTTCTTCTCAAACTTATTTTTAATTCAATAAAATAATTTTATACGTAAATCCATAAACAAACCATACTTAGCCCTCATTCGAGCTCCATTAAAATCAAATTTTGCGGGAATATATATTTTGAAATAATTATTTTTTTAAGAATGTGTTGTTTAAAAAAAAGAAAAATTTTTAAATTTACATATAATATTATTTTATTAAAGAATGTGTGATTAAAAAGAAAAGAGATAAAAAAACATTTTCATTTTAACGAAGCCCAAATATATGGCATATTAATCATACATTTTTTTATACATTTTCAAAATTTAAACTTTTTTCCTATTTTTAATTCTATAATTTTAAAAAAATTACTATTCAAAATTTTATTTTAGGGGAATAAGATTGGTAAAAAAAGCTCAAATTCGAAGGCAAACAATTG
>CAIGRN010008929.1:0-13690 GCA_903798345.1 Fraxinus anomala | reverse complement strand
CAAACAAAAATGGAGTTTGAATGACATCTTGATTACAGAACACGTGATCCGTACCCGATATTGAACACCACAATAATCCTCTTGATAAGTTCATATTGTTCTAAAAAGAACAAAGTTGAAAAACACAATAGCCTCTCGAATATATCTCAATAATAATTTGTCAAAATGTCCTTACATTGAAAAATAGCTAAGTATTTAAAGAAAAACCCTAGATTCTAGTTAAAACCAGAAATAACTCAAAACGATTACAAAATATCGCACTAAAATAGAATTCTAGTGTAATAAGAAAATTCGCGAAAAAGGAAATTTTCACCCAATTTTTTGAACTATGCGGCCGCATAGAGCAATTCTATGCCTATGTGGTCGCATAAAACAAGTCTTCAGCCTCCATTTTGTTGCGGTATGCATGCATGCGATCGCATGCTCCTTTCTACTATGCGGTCGCATAGTAGAAGATTTTGGCCTCCGTCTTCACTTGTTTCTATCACATTGATCCAAGTGTTTTCCGACCTCGACTCCAACATGAAACTTGCCCCTTTTTCCGTGTAGATCATGACATCGTCCATCGTTTTGCCCCTTTTTCCGTGTAGATCATGACATCGTCCATCGTTGCTTGAACATGCAATTCCATCGCCTTTTTTACCAGCTTTGCTCTCGAACGTGTATTACAAGAACCCATAACTCATTTCCTAATGGTTTAATATGTGAGGTATAGTACACATTTCCAAGTTCAATGGCAAATTTCCTTGTAGTCACATACCATTTCCAAGGTCTGAAATCACGTTATCCAATGAATGAGTCTGTTAAATCCAAATAGGATGATGCCTTATGTTCTATAGTTCATTATCTTCCTCAATGAGACAACCCCTCCATTAGTTGGCACATGATCATCATAACAGGATACTGGAAACTCTGTCTTACTATTACTACCTAAATTTTCACCACTGGAGCCATTCTATAAAGGAAGGAATTAACACTACTTGGTAAAATAGGTTCTTTTTGAATCAATTTCAAACTATCTGTTAGAGTTTGTAACAATTCAAACGATCCCACTATTACTATCTAATTTTGCAATACAATTTTCCTGAATATTCTGATAATTTTCAATTTGTTCTTCCGGATCTTGAATCTAAGGTTCATTTGAATAAGAAGAAAAGTCATTAGTGTCATCAATTTTAACATTGATCGATTCAATGATAATTTGAGTCTGAGTGTTGTAGACTCTATAAGCTCGATTATGTTTTTCGTAACTAATGAATACTCCATTATCACTCTTAGGATCAAACTTTCTCAAGTGTTCCCTACCATTCAATAGATAGCACTTGCTACCAAACGTATGAAAATATTTTAGATTTGGTTTTCTTCCTTTCCAGATCTCATAAGGGATTTATGAGATACTTGTTTTCAGGATACACAGTTTAGAATATAGCAAGCAGTATTTACAGTTTCAACCCACAATTTAACAGAGTTTCTTATTGTTCAACATTACACTAGCTATCACTTGTAGGACATATTCATCCTTTCTACCTTACTATTTTACTAAGGGGTTTTAGGGGCTCAGAACACATGAAAAATACCATACTCTTCATAGAATTTTGAGAAACTAATATTTTTAAATTCTTTTCTATGATTACTCCTAATTTTTACAATTTTAGTCTCCCTCGAAATATTTCTAAGTAGTCAATCTTTGATACAAAAATGTTAATCTCTTAAAAACATTAGACTTTTCCCTTATGAAGTGTACCCAAGTATATTTAGAAAAGTCATCTACACATACACTCACTCACTCACACACACACACACACACACACACACACCTAAATATACCTTTTACTACTGAGACTTTTAGTCTAAATTGGTCTCATCAAGTCCACATGTAAGCAATTTAAGTTTGTGAGAGGTGGTAAGAATATAACCTTGTTTGTACGCAGTTCTTGTTTATTTAATTTTTTTTATCTGAACCACACACACCTTCAGATTTTTCTATGAATTTAGGAACTCTTGTTGCTGTATTAAATTTAGTAAGTCTGATTAGGTCTCTATAGTGTTCAAATTTCCCAACCGTTTGTGCCAAAAATCTGTAGAGTCGGATTTTGAAACAATTGTACATTAAAGTATAAGTTAATGATAACATTTATCACTAGACCTAGCATCACACAAGACACAACTACCATTATTTTTTAAAACTTTGCATGAATTTTTTTGTGAACATGATAAGATCATCATCACAGAGTTAACCTACACTAATCAAGCTTTCTTTTAAGTCAATAACAAACAAAACATTATTTAAGATAGGGTGCCCATCAATCACAATGGTACCAACACCTCCCTCAATTTTACTTTGAGCCACATCTCTCCAAAGGTAACTAGACCACATGCATGACTCTTGTAGTTGGTTAGAATGTAATAATTACTAGTCATGTGTCTAGAGCAGCCCCTATCAAAATACCAAAAGTTAGGCACAATAAATTCATATGCTATATTGACAGTATAGCAACTAAAATCACTCTTTCTTACATAGACTTACCTTATTCTAGCATTATGATTGTGTTTTAAAGTACCAGCAAACAATGAAGTAAATTGTGTCCATGTATACCACATAAACTATATCTGATAGTGTGTTGTATTTTACCTTTCGGATTTTCAAAGTGATACTTTACTTGTTTACCTGATGGCTTGATCTGAATCAAGTTTTTGGAGTCAATTAGAACATCTTGATTGAGTTAGACACTAATATAACCCGTTGTCTAAAATTGATTCCTTAACTGTAGTTTCAGAGGTCTGACTTGTCAATATATTAGATCTGATTTTTTTGACAAACTTCAACTAATTAGATTCATTCTCCTTTTATCCTTCATAACATAAGCCCTCTTTGATGCTCGATGTTCTTTCATAGTTAAGGACTTTACTTAGGTGGGCAGATCCAATGGTTAGTTGATTAACTCTTTCATTGGTGTGATTTAGTNATAAGCCCTCTTTGATGCTCGATGTTCTTTCATAGTTAAGGACTTTACTTAGGTGGGCAGATCCAATGGTTAGTTGATTAACTCTTTCATTGGTGTGATTTAGTACGACAAGGAGCTATACAACTTGATTTTCCTCATCTATTTAGAGTTTGGTTAGAGTTTCTTTTTAGTGACAATTACAACCCTTTCTTCTTCAATGAACTCCATCATAGAATGAAGGGTGATATTTCTTTCTTGTTCAATTTCTAGATTTTCTTTCATGGTGCACTATGAACATGTACGACTTGTTCCTGTTGTGTCTCTAACTAGTGAGTCTATAACGCAAGCAACATTTGTAACGAGTTAGAATCAGACTGTAGGTTGACAATAAAAGAGGTTACCCGATTATGATCAGTTGTGTCCTCTTTGTTTGACTTTGATTCTTCGTCTTCATCTTTACTCCATGTAATGTTCCCGACTTTCTTTGAACGGGACTTTTTCAGTGTGTTAGCACATTCGGATGCTGGAGTTCTTTTCATAAATGTAGGAAGATTTTGTCTTGAATTGTTAAAGAATTTCTTCTGTTGTGATTGAGATTTTGAATTATTTCTTTTTTTTTTTTATTATTGTTATTCAAGATTTTTTTTTTTTTTAACTATTTGGTGAGCATGGTCATATATTCATCGATTTCACTTTCCTTATCCTTAATATCTTCTTCAACAAGTTTTCCTTTGAAGGCAACTCTGGATCTTTTTTTTTTTCTTTTCTTCTATGGAAATGCAACTCATATGTAATCAAAGAACCCACCAATTCTTCTACTTTCATGATTTCAATATCTTTGCTTTTTTTTTTTTCTATTGCAATTACTTTGAAATGATATCAATCAAGTTAAGATCTAAAGATCTTCTTCACTATCTTGCTTTTTGAGTACTTTTTTCCCAACGTTTGTGTTGAATTGGTGATGTCACTAAGTTTTGCATAGAAATATTTGAATTGTTTATCTTTTCTCATTGTTAGTTGTTCAAACTCTAAGGTGAGCATTTGAAGTTTGGATGATTTCATAATGGAGGTTCCTTAATGAACGACTTGTAGTATATACGAAGCTTGCTTAGCCACTTTACATGTAGGGATCAAACGAAATTGGTTAGAATTCACAAATGAGAAAAATAGCATTTAAGGCTTCTGAATTTCAACTGACATTATTAAAATCTATAGTAACCCACTCTTTAGCCTTTTTCTCTCCCTCTTTCTTTCTCATTTTTAGTCACAGTGAGTACTTTATATCCATACATGATAAAGTTACAAACCTTTTCATTAAGGGATTAAACATAAACATGCATTCTAATTTCAATTGGAGTAGTTCTTCCTAACTAGGACAGGACAAGAGGTCTAAGGATGCTCAGTCCATATCTAGGTTTTTCCTGGATCACACTTTTTTAAAGTGAACAAGATCTGATACCAAGTGTATATTCTAAAACCTAGATAAATTAAAAATGAATTTTAATTTCACTATTGTAACTCTAGGCAACAGGCGGTCAGAACTTACTACAATCAGTTTCTAACGGTTCTGACTGATCCATATCTAGGTATTTCCTGGATCACACTTTTTAAAAGTGAACATGCTATGATACCAAGTGTAAATTTGAAAATCTAGATAAATTAAAAATGAATTTTAATTTCACTATTGTAACTCTAGGCAACAGGTAGTTAGAACTTACTACAATTAGTTTCTAACAATTCTGACTACAACGTGTAAGTTGATATTGTGTTCGAGCATTTTGAACGAAGTACAAAATTTAATTAACAGTTTAGAAATGTGAACACCAGATGTAATGTGGTAAAATCCGAATGGAAACATCCATAGGCCCCCATACCATGGGTAAAACAATCCACTAATTAATTGATCAAAAATACAATAGTATCCATTTTTGTAATTTCGTAAAACAAAAAAATAAAATAAAATAAAAATCGAAGGAACTAGAATAACTCTCTTTGTATCTTCTTCTTTTAACTTGTTGATAAAATGAAATCAAACCTATTGATTTGACTTTATCACCACTTTCCTATTATGCTTGACCGTAACCACCAATTGAATTAAGAATCAATATCCTTAACTTCACGCCAAACTGTTTGATCAATCTACGTGATTGAACATTTAGCACAAGTTATGTTGTGCTCTCCAAATACATGAAGAAGACATTGGCTTTGAAAAGTTCAATTAAACATCACTCTATATAAACACGCTTGAAGACGGTTGCATTGGTCGTTGCTAGATCACAGACGAAATTAATTTTCCAAAGCATAATTCCTTTTTTGATTATTTACTTTACTCATAGGTAAGAAAATTATCAAAGATAACAATTAATTCTTAACTTAACAATAGTCTCTAAACATAGTAAGAGAATTAGTATACAAGATAATATACCAAAATATTTTCTAGATTTGTTAATAGGATAAAATAAGGAAAGACAATATTAATTTAATCTAGCCTTATATTTACCTATTAAATAAATCTGAAAATATCTAAGATGGTAAAGAATCTATTTTTACATGAGCTATAATGTTAACAAGAAAACATATCCTGTTATATAGAAAGCTATAAAAATCACAACCCAAAGATTCTGGTCGAGACACTTACCATTCGGTCAGTCAGTACTAGATTTTGGTAGAACCAGTAAAATTTTCTCACAATTTTGACAATTAACTTTCCAAAGTATGACAATTAAAAATTACAAGTGCATTAAGAAAGTCAATAAATACAGTTTGTAAAAATATAATATATTTTTCCCGCATACACTATTTTTTATTTTATTTTTCCTTTATTTTTTAAAAGTTGTATCTGTCACTCGTTTTTTATATTTTTAAAGTTTAGCATCTAAGTTACATGATGGATATGTTGGTGTGAGCTGTTAGTGAATAACCAGTGCAGAAGTACAGCAAAACTATAGGATTAGTTACTGTAAATTTCCTTTTTTCAAGAGTCAACCATGATATTAGTCTTATAAATTGTATATACAAGAATAGCTTTATAAATTATTATTTATTTGTACTTGTTCCTGTAAAAGTATATATATTAAAATATACATCCTTCTTTGACATGGTATCAAAGCAGAGTTCCTTGTAGCTGCAACCTTGATTAGGGACTAGAACTCATATGAAAATATGGCTGAACAAACCGATCCAATGCAACAAGGCAGAAACACTAACAACTCCATCATAGAAGATTTGACAGCAAAAATGACTCAAATCTTGTATCAAAACTAAACTCAAACCCATAAATCAATTTACAACTCCTCCAATGTACATATTTGTATTAAGTTGAATGGCACCAACTACGTCATATGGTCCCAATTTGTTGAGACGTATGTACCTGGGAAAGACAAAATTGTATATATCAATGGAGAACTTCCAGACCCTCAATCAATTGACCTAACTTTCAGAAAATGGAGAACTGAAAATGCAATTGCAAAAGGGTGGCTGATCAACTCCATGGATCCTTCCTTGATAGGCAGTTTCATCTGCTTTTTAACTGCAAAAGAGGTATGGGATTCAATTACTACTACTTATTTTGATGGGACTGACACTTCCCAACTATATGATCTAAAAAATCGTGTAACAAGAATGAAACAATCTGGAAGGCCATTGGAAATTTTTAAAATAATCTTCAATGCTTGTGGAGAGATTGATTTCCACCGTCCTAACCCAGTGAAATGTGTTACCGATATACCGAAGTATAATTCAATCTTATAGGAAGATGGAGTATATTTTTCTTGATGGATTAGATGATCAACTTGGTAAGATTCGAAGTGATATGCTCCAAATGAAACCATTTCCTGCGGTAAACCAGGCATATATATCTTATATTCGTAGAGAGGATAATTAAGAAGGCGGTTGTTACGGGCCTTTGGATGCCCTCCACCTCATTCATCCACCTCACCCGCCACGTGTTGGACGAACTGATCTGGTATTGTTACGACGAACTGAATTCATATCCGACGAACTGATACCAGTACTCCAAATTGAAATGTCATGGCCTCACTTGGTAGGAGAGCCGAACTCATCCGCCATTCACGACGAATGCAAATGCCCACACTCCGCACTCATTACACTTTACAATCCACCTCGACACACCTCTACCAAGAACTTGTATGAGATCTCTCCAAAGTCAAGTCCAACTGATTGATGGGACGTGTGGCAGGCTACAATGGTCAACTCAGTTGCTATGTCATAAATAATTTAATACCCGCCAACCTATGGATTGACATATTGATGCCTATGAAAGAATGACCCATCCGAGATCCGAAGCCACGTGTCCCCCCATCTAACGGTTCTCATCTTCTTTTCTCTAGTATAAATACCCCCACATTATGACAAATGAGGGGTTCCCATTCTAATCTTAGCATTCTAGTCTTTAATTATATTTACACACATTCTCAACCACGTCCCGGTGACCACTTCACCGTCAAACACCATTATCCGGTTGACAGAAATACTAACTTGCGTGAAGACTAATGGTGTGCTACCATATGCAGAGATGAGCATGCGTGAAGACTTATTCTGTTGGCCACGTGTCGGAGGCATTTTTCAGGGTCAACAGATTGGCGCCGTCTGTAGGAACATTACTGTAATTACGAGTATCCCACCAAAAGGAAAAGCCTATCAAAATATTTGGTTGATATCCCCCAGAATTTGTTCTTGAAGAAAGAACAAGCTGTAAACTAAGTCTTCATCATTTGGGAGAAGAGAACTTGAAACTCCAAATTGTTGAGTTCTAGCAACGAAAAAGTGAATCCGAGGAGAGTAAGAGATATCTCATAAGAAGAGATCATTCGGAATAATGTTACACACCAGCGACCCCATCATCGATATCGCAGGCACGAAAAAATTGAGGAACATTGCAGGCCAAAATGCAGTCATGCAAAAACTTCTCATGCAAGTGCAAAGTCAGGGCGGCTTCCAAGCCCATCAAAATCCTCCACAATCTGTTCGCGACCGACGAACTGAAGCGGAATCGAGTCAGAGAACTTATTCGAGTCAACAAAGAGAAGTTCTGTTTGAAAATGAAGTGGGAATAGACACCTCTAACTACACTGTCCCCCCAGCTGATGACGCCTAAGTTGGGGAAGATAAATTTTCCCCAGACTATGAAGAGCGGCCTTAGAGGTCTATAAGTGTGTTTGATCGGATCGAGCGAATGTCTAGAAATAGGGATCAGTCTACCCATCAAACAGTTCGCCCACAAGAGGGAGGGGAAATGCCTACTTCGTCATTGTTGCAATTGATTACTTTAAGAAATGGGTCGAAGCAGAGCCGTTGGCCAAGATCACTGAAGTGAACACTTCCAAATTTCTCTGAAAGAACATTATACGCAGATTCGGCATACCCCACTCCATGGTTTCAGATAATTGTAAGCAATTTGATAACAAGAAGATCAGGGACTTGTGCAATAAGCTCGGAATTAAAAAGCATTTCTCAACGCCTCATCATCCCAAGCTAACGACCATGTCGAAGCGGTCAACAAAACCATCAAACTCACCCTAAAAAGAAAGTTGGATGCTTCAAAAAGCGCATGGGTTGACGAACTTTCCCAAATTCTTTGGGCCATGCAAATGACCCACTGGACTACAATCAGAGAAACCCCATTCTCTATGACTTATGGGGCTGAAGCCATGAGCCCAGTAGAAGTTGGGGTGTCTTCGCCCCATCGCATCCACTTCAATGAAATAACGAACGATGAACTAAGAAGGCTTCAGCTTGAACTCCTTGAAAAAAAGGAGATGATTCTCAATTTAGACTCGCCTCCTACCAACGAAAATGATGCGCTACTACAATGACAAGGTGAAGAAAATGACCTTTTGCATTGGCAATCTCGTACTCCGGAGAGCATTCCCATCATCAAAAGAATCGAGAATAGGAACACTGGGCCAAACTAGGAGGGCTCATAATGTGTCACTAAAGAAGTGCGACCGGCACATACAAGATTGAAATTTTGGAAGGCAAAGTGATGTCTCATCCCTGGAACATCGAACATTTGAGGAAGTATTATCAGTAAGGAGATCGTGAGGACTTATCATGTAAATGTTGTTATCAATTGAATGAACTGATTTTCACTTCTGCATATGTTCTCAAAATGAATCATTCTCAACCAAGGATATCCACTTCATCAGGGGAGGTACGAGTGCCACCTTTGATGAAGCGGATCAGCAGTGTTCACACATTCTTACTCCTTGCTAAAGTGCATACGCTCCCAAGGGTCACCTCAATCAAGGATATCTACTTCGTCAGGGAAGGTGCGGGTGCTACCTCTGGTGAAGCTGATCAGCAGTGTTCTCACACATTGTTACTCCTTGTTGAGGTGCATACACTTCCAATGGGTCACCTCAACCAAGGATATCCACTTCATCAGGGGAGGTGCGGGTGCCACCTCTGGTGAAGCGGCTTAGCAGTGTTCTCACACATTCTTACTCTTTGTAGAGGTGCATATGCTCCCAATGGGTCACCTCAGCCAAGGATATTTATTTCATTCATTTGCTTAAGTGGTTACGCTTAGGCGAAGTGTTTACAGTTGGATTCCATTTGCTTAAGTGGTTACACTTAGGCGAAGTGTTTGCACTTGGATTCCATTTACTTCATCCATTTGCTTAAGTAATTATGCTTAGGCGAAGT
Organism: Fraxinus anomala; assembly: GCA_903798345.1. Lineage (NCBI taxonomy): Eukaryota > Viridiplantae > Streptophyta > Magnoliopsida > Lamiales > Oleaceae > Fraxinus > Fraxinus anomala. The sequence continues at coordinate 4,079 of CAIGRN010008929.1, read as the reverse complement.
GTTTACATTTAGATTCCATTTGCTTCATTCATTAAGTGGTTATGTTTAGGCGTGGTGTTTACACCATCTACTTTATCCATTTGCTTAAGTTCTTATCTGGATAGCGTGTTTTGTGCGAAGTGACAACACTTGGAATAATGATTGAAAAAGAATTTCATTACATAATGAATTAAGGCCGAAGCAATTACAAGAAAAAAAAACTATTGATCTACATTTACAATGGTCCCAACTCCGACTTCCTCTTGAGGGGCTTCCTCTTCAACCTCTAGATCAGGTCGACCTCTAGTAGGACCATCGAACTCTTCTTCGAGGAACACAATATCCAACTCTGGATGCACCTCCCTTAGGTGAGACATCATCTTCTAGGCATTTCATGAAGCCTAGTAGTTGGCGAAAATGTCATATTCCTTCGTTTGGTTGAAGTTATCAATGTAGTTCTTAACCGCCACTTTACCTACTGTTTTCACTTAAACCATAAAAGATTCAATCTCCTCCATTTGAGCCTCAGTAAGCATCTCAGTTTTTTCCTTGTTGGCCCCCTCCAATGCCTGTGAGGCGATTCTTTGGTGTTCATTAGATTCGTTGATTCGCGTTATAAGTGCAGCCACTTGGGAAACTGACTCGTGGAGTTCATTTTTAAACTGATTTACTTGTATTTTAGCAAAGTCAAGCTTCACCTCGGCCTTAGTCTTCTTCACCTCGGCCTCTTCTGCATCTTTCTTGGCCCTCCTCACCTCTTCCTCCCATCTGTTTGTGGCCACAATCCTTCACTCCAACTCCTTATTTTTCTTACAGAGGCCCCGAACCTAATCCTCCACCGCTGTGCCAATACTTAAAGCCATGGCCACGTAGGCGTTGCTGGTGGCTAAGAGGTCCTCCACTTCACAGGAGGTGATGTGATCTTGCCAGTCCCCGGTCCAGTACTTGTTATGGACTCGGATGGAAAAAGCGGTCTCTGGGGACAGCATCTCCAATACTGCCTCGGGGTGATCATTCTCCTTACTCCCCAAAAAGTTAGTTACTTTGCTGCGAAATGGAGGATTGGCAAGACTTCTTTAGCCTCTTCTAGACTAGCTCTACGGTTGGGATAGCGGTGATGAGTACAGCAGCCTTTGGAGCTTCAGAGGGGGCTGCGATGGTCACTTCGGTTGAAATGGGGGAGGTGGAGGCCTAGCCACTGTGGCCGACGAAGAGGAAGCCCCTATTGGGCCAGATCTTTTTCTCTTGACGAGAGAGGCACATTCCTCCACTTCGTCCTCTTCAGGAGGTTGTTCGCTCTTGTCTAGAGAGTTCAGCCTCTCAGCCTGCTCCTTGTAAGCTGCTGAACTAGTTTTAAGAGTTCTCGTGTTGGCCATGCTTCGACGAATGGTGGCAAAGTCAGGCCTCAGAGGCCTCTTCTTCAAGAAATCATCTGCAAGAAAAGGAAACGCCATGAGTCAAGTATAGTCAGATATACTCCTAACCGGACTGAAAAGTAAAGCTCACCTTCGGTTGCCATTAGTCTGTGTAGTGTGAAGTTGGTGTTCTTGTCGATCAGTTCGCCAAAACTCCGCTCCTTGAAGGGCTGCTGGTATATGTAGCGGATGATGTCCCAATCCTTCTCAAAGATCTCGCACCTCGAAAGAGAACTTGCAAACGATAGAAATATTAAGCTATAAGAAATCGTTCTAAGTAAAATCGGCTAGGTAAGATGACTTACTGGCTGTAGAGTAAGAGGTGGGGATGGTAAGAGGAGCCATGGGGTCATTCTACATGGTGTCACATCTCCCAACTGCTTAAAACTAAGACTTTCGGCACTCCTTTACTGAAGATGGCAGATCTACCACGAATGTGGAGTGAGATCCCCAAGGAGTCAAGTAGTGCCACCCCCTACTATTCTCACCCTCGGCTACGCTCTTAAGGAAGTAAAGGGAATGGAAAATACTAAAAGGCATATCTACACCGAGGCTGGCCTGACGCCAAAGCATCACAACCCAACCATCTGAGACCAAGAGTTAGGGTGGAGTTGGGTCGGGGCCAGCCCATAGGAGTTGAGAACTAGCCTAAAGAATGGGTAGAAGGAAAGTCTAAGGTCTGCCCTAAAAAAGTTCTCACTCAAGGCCACACAACCCGACCTCGAATAACACTCCCTCTCATCTATAATCAGATCTATGTTATTAGGTATTCTGAAGACCCATCTACACTTATCTAAAATTTCTAAAGTGGCTTTAGAGGAGCAGCTAGAAGCCTCACATTGGATAGAAGTGTCCACAAGTGGGACAAAAAGTCTCCAAGTATTTTTCCCCGACCTAATTGTTCTACCTATTTTGTCCGAAGAGACGACTATTGGGTCACTCTTAATCGAACTCTCAGAACTTCGCCTCCCCCACTCATAGAAGTGTTTTCAGACCTCTCAAAAGCCATTTTATCAAATGTCGAAGCAGAATGAAGTAAATAAAGGGGAAAAAGTTTACCTAAGGATTTTAGTTCGAAAGAAAATGAGTCGCTGGAGTTTTAGGATCTTGTTCGCCGGAAAAATAAAGAAATCAGATTGAATTTTATAGAGAAATCGAGAAATAAAGTAACAAAAAGGAGAGTCTGGGCTTTATATAGTTGTCCCAGGTTCACCCCCAATCGTTAGATCATTGCAGATCATATCTTGACCGTCCAAACCCATGATTCATCATAACCGTTGAAACCAAAAGTCACATAAATGGACGGTCCTGGTGAAGCGGTGTTATTCACGTATTGGCCCAAACGCGTCGCCTTGAGCTCTCCCAGTCATCGCCGTGATTACTATTTATGGCTTGGGGACATGTGTTGGAAGCAAGCAACACCCACAAAAATTACCTTGGAAAGACCCGAACATTGTCAAATCATTAGCACATAACCCAAGGTTGTCTCATCAGTAGACGCTTCATCCTTCAGCTAGGACCTCGCTTTGCAACAATTTTTCTCAAAGATGCCAGCACCCATCACTTCGTCCTTCAACTAGGACTTCGCTTTGCAACAACTTTTTTCAAAGTTGTCGATGCCCATCACTTTGCCCTTTAGCTAGGACTTCTCTTTGCAACAACTTTTCTCAAAGTCGCCAGAACCCATCACTTCGTCCTTTAGCTAGGACTTCGCATTGCAACAACTTTTCTCAAAGTTGCCAACACCCATCGCTTTGTCCTTCAGCTAGGACTTCGCTTTGCAACAACTTTTCTCAAAGTTGCCAACACATCTTCGTCCTTCAGCTAGGACTTCACTTTGCAATAACTTTTCTCAAAGTTGCCACACCTATCACTTCGTCCTTCAGTTAGGACTTCATTTTGCTACAACTTTTCTCAAAGTTGTCGATGCCCATCACTTCGTCCTTCAGCAAGGACTTCGCTTTTGCCGCAACCTTTCCTAAAATCACACTCAACGCTTCGTCCTTCCGTCAGGACTTCATTCTGCATACCTTTTTATCTCTTTTACAATTAATGCATACGCCCCATAAGATGACACCATATAGCCATCCCTACAAAGTCCATGCATTTTATAAATATCCATACACAGACTTGAGAGATTGTTGTTAAGGGCCTTCGGAGGCCCTTCACCTCACCCGCCATGTGTTGAACAAACTGATCTGGTATTGCTATATGGTAGACGAACTGAATTCATGTCGGACAAAGTGATACCATTACTTCAAATCGGTCCGCTAATACTCCAAGCGAGATAAAGCACGATCTAGACAAATCGATAATTTTGCAACTAAAAAAAATAATGACAATAATAAAAAAAATTCGCCACTCGACGGATTCACCAAGTTGTAATAGGTGCATGCATGCTGCATGCCACAAAGCTACTTAGTGGCATTTGCTGCCACACTACCATAGCTTTCGAGTTGTGCAGCACCAAAAATCGAATGAGCCAAAAAGTTGGTTAGATAAAAAAAATTGCATGGCTCAACAAGCTCTGCGGTAATCTCCCAAATATCGTACTGTTGCAAGCTATGCGGTGCTAAAAATTGTACGGCTCAGTAGACCCTACAGTAATCTTCCAAGTACCGCATGACTTTCAATTTGTGCAGTAATTACCAAAAATCGCAAGACTAAGTAATCGGTGTAGTAATC
>CAIGRN010008900.1:0-19114 GCA_903798345.1 Fraxinus anomala | reverse complement strand
ATGCAATTCTTCTTCAGTTTTAGGGTATTGTACATATGACAAATTCATGTGTGCAGCTAATGGTACATTGACAAATTTAGCAAATTTCATATCAAATTTGGTTATCACTTTATTCAAATAAGACTCTTGATTAATTGTCATCCTATTATCGACCCTATTCCTTTTAATAATCATGCCAAGAATTTTTCTTGCCTCTCCAAAGTCTTTCATATCAAATTCTGATTTTAAAAGGTTTTTCAGCTTTACTAGGACTGGCAAGCAATATATAATCCACGTATACCAGTAAATAAATTTCACAGTCTACTTTAGAGTTATTAAAATACAGATATGCATCAAATTCACTTCTCCTAAAATCAATTTTAAGCACATAAGTATCAAATCTTTTATACAATTACCTAGGACTTTACTTAAGATCATACAAGGACTTTCTAAGCAAACACACAAGTTCCGATTTTTCCCTCACGTCGAACCTTTGAGGTTGAGACATGTAAATCAATTCATCCAACTCTCCATGAAGAAAAGCCGTCTTAACATTTAGTTACTCCAACTCCCAATCATATTGGACAACTAAGGCTAAGATTAACCTGAGTTTTATATTTAATGATCGGTGAGAACACCTCATTATAGTCATTCACCTCTTTTTGAGTAAATCCCTTCGCAACCAACCTTGTTTTTTTTTTTAAAGGGTCTTTAGGTCCTACTCCTTCTTTCCACTTGTAGATCCATTTACAATGGACTGCCTTTTGCTTCTTTGGGTTTTCAACCAACTTCCAAATCTCTTTTNTTATATGTTAAAGGGTCTTTAGGTCCTACTTCTTCTTTCAACTTGTAGATCCATTTACAATGGACTACCTTTTGATTCTTTGGTCTTTCAACTAACTTTTAAGTCTCATTTTTGTTTAAAGACTGGATATCCTCTTTCATAGCCTTTTTCCAATTTTCAGAATTTTTACAAGTAATTGCTCCCTCAAATGAAGTCGGTTCAACTTATTCCAAGGCTTCACCTGAAATTAAGACAAATTCCATCAAATTTAAAGAGATGTATTTTATATTGGGCTTCACTTGCCTTCTCTCCCTATCCCTCACTAATTGGTAGTCATCCAAATTAGTGCCTACAGATATTTCTCGATTAGGGACAACAATTTCATGAATTTCAAGTTCTGGTTGTTCTATTACTACTTCTTGATCAGATTCTTCTTGAGGTTGGATTTCACTATCCTCTGGATGATCATCTAACTTCTTCACCTCAAACTCCATCTTCTTTTCAGTAGAAGATTCTCCTTCCTCGGTCTGTTTGTTCTAACTGTCTATGTTTTTAAGGCAAGACATATCAAATTCATTGAACTTCACATCTCTACAGTTAATAATCTTAATGTCTTCACACCTAAAACCCACAGTCTATATCTTTTCACTCCTTCTGGATAACCTAACATGACACACTTAGTAGCCCTAGGGTCCAATTTGCCCTCAACCTGATGTGCATAAGCCGCACAACCAAACACTCTAATGTATGACAAATTTGGGATTTTTCCATACCACAACTCTTGGGAAGTCTTGAAGTTGACATAATTAGAAGATGACATATTTATCAAATAGGCAGCAGTACACACGGCTTCACCCCAAAAACCTTTAGACAACCCTGAACTAATCATCATACATCTAACTTTATTCATTAAAGTCCGATTCATCCTCTCTGCCATCCCATTTTGTTGGGGGGTACGTCTAATAGTCATGTGCCTCATTATACACTTTTCCTTGCTAAGATTGTCAAATTGAAAGTTTCAAAACTTTAAACCATTGTCCATCCTAAGAGTTTTCAAACCATTTCCCATTTGATTTTCAACTAAGGAAAACCAGGACTTAAACTTACTAAAAGTTTGAGATTTAGATTTAAGGAGATACACCTAAAATTTTCTCGAATGGTCATCAACAATGGACACAAAAAATATGTTCTCTCCATGTGTAGGATGTTTTTCTGGACCCCACAAATCTGTATGAATGTAGTACAACGGTCTCTTAGTGTTGTGTTCACCTATCCCAAAGCTAACCTTGTTTGACTTTCTTAGAACACATGTCTCGCAAAAACTTAAAGGTGTAACACTATCCTTACCAAGTAAATTCTGGTCACTAAGATATTTCAACACCTTGTTCCCAATGTGTCCCATCATCTTGTGCCAAAGATTTGATCTATCTTCACAGACAGAAGAGTATGTCAACTCTTTACTTTCTGGTCACTAAGATATTTCAACCGCTTGTTCCGAATGTGTCACATCATCTTGTGCCAAAGATCTGATCTATCTTCACAGACAGAAGAGTATGCCAACTCTTTGCTTCGTAAGGCTTCACATTGAAGGACATATAGCCCATTCCTCTTGAGACCTTTCATAACCACTAGAAACCCTTACAAATCTTTAAAGTACCAACATGAGATCTGAACTCATAACCTTCTTCTACTAGAGTGCCTAAGAAAATAAGATTCCTTGCCAGGCCTAGGACATACCTAACACCTCTAAGAGGTCTAATAATGCCATCATGCATCCTAATAGCAATATCACATACTCCCTTTACATTATATGTACGATCATCCCCCAAGTGTACTTTTCTAGGATTCACATCTTTGTAGTTATAGATCTAAGACTTAACAGGACACATATGAACAGTGGCACCTGAGTCTAAAATCTACTAAGTGTTAAAATCAATATTAGAAAAATTCATGAAATGTATGTTATCACGGGCATGATCTACATCAGTGTCAAAATCTGCTGACACGGTCATAACATGTAGATAATCAAGGGAATCACCTACAGCAACTAAATTCTGATCATCACTCTGCTGCGGTCTCTGTTTCTTCTTAAGGTCATTACAGTCTCTCTTGAAATGCCGTAATTTACCACAATGAAAGCATTTCTTATCACTCTTATCTCTAGACTTGGACCTGCCCTTCAATTTTCCTCTATCCTTCTTACTTTGAAAATAGTTCTCCCTCATATCATTCCCTCCTCTAACAAACAAACTCTCTTATCTCAAATTACCCCTCGACCCTTTCTTAAACTCTAGCTCCCTATTACTCAAATCATTAGTCACAATATCTTGGTTCAAAGTATCCCTAGTATATGTGATAGCATTCCTAACATCTCAATTTTTTATCATTGTGGGCCAAATATTTGACAAGTCTGTTAAAGTCACCCAAATTGGATTCAAGATCCTTTCCCGGGTCGAGCTTAAAACTGAAAAGTTTTTGAAGCTAATATATTTTGTTTGGAAGAGATTTTTTCAAAAATAACTTGTCAAGTGCTTCCCACAAATCTTTGGTAATCTTATGTTGTTCAACTTGTCCTAACACATCTTCAGATAAATGCAATATAATCAAACTATGTGCAATTTCATTCATCTCAGTAATTTCATCTGGTTTAGGTTTTAATGCATCATGATATTTTTCTTGGTCGTCAAGAGCTTTAGAAACTTTTTATTAGATTAAAATAGCTTTCAGTCTTTGCTTCCAAATGGAATAATCTCCCTTACCATTGAATTGCGCCAATTCAACTCGAGAGGTCATGGTAGAAAAATAATATTTTTCGAAAAAGTTTTACTTACTCAATTTACACACACACAAATGCAAGCTCAAACCAATTTATGTATAAATTACTTTTCAAGATGATACAAGCAATGATGTCATAACAAGTAACATAAAGACAATATCACAAGAGTCAAATAAAAATATGGTAGCAAATAATACAATATCTCAATTGTAAATTCAAGAGGGTGTTAGAAAGAGCAAATTGAGCGAACCAATATGTTGGTTCGTATTTTAAAGAAAGATGCGAGTCTTTATCGATCTAGGGCCTCCACTAACTGCCCTAAGTTATCAAATAGCTACTGCAACCTCAGGAAACACTACCGAGCTGCCAAAGGAAAAGCTTTCTCCACTTCACCTTTTTGCTTGAGGTTATATCTGCTTCTATAGTGCACCAAACTGAACTTCAAAACCACCAGTAGGTCAGAAATGTCTCAAGGAACAAACTGTCTTTTTCCACCTCCGGCTGATTCTCCCGCACGCACCCTCATGCTCGGTCTGTCCTTTGAGCATGGTGCTCACGCACCGCCTCCACCGGCAGATTCTGCTTATCGTCTGGAGTCTGGTGGTGGTCGCCATTTGTCCACTAGGTGCATGGTTTTGCTGGAAAATGGGTTTAAAAATTTGGGTTTACTAGTTTTCGACCAAACTTGAACCCCTTCGACTTCCAATCTGATTTATAGGTTGTTTTAACACTTTATAACACTAGCCTAAGCTATGATACCATTTGTAGAGTTTAAAATATAGTGATGAAATGATTATTACAACTACAATGCGGAAATATAAACTCTCAAACGTAAAATCCAACAAAAAAGACTCAAAACTTCTTCAAAACTACTAATGGAGTGTCATATGACGTTGAACTCAGATTTTTGCCACAACGGATCATGCACCGTCGTCCATGGGAATGTCAATGGATATGCCGAGAAATAAATCCGTCGAAAGCCACCAAAAATTTCGCTGGAGATATGAACTTCTCCCACTTGGTTACCTCTCTATGTTTTCTCTCTTTTGTTATGCCAAGTCCAAAATAAAAAGGTGAATAAGTCTTATAATTATAGAGCCAAATATCCATTTGAATTCAAATTTTTGTACTATGAAAGAGATATGACTACAATGTGTAATTAACCACAAGATTAAATACAACCATTGGATTTAATCTATGATCCATGATACACATCAACTAGCACAATTCTTTCAAAATGCTAAAGACAAATACTCATGTGTCAAGTGGATTAAATTGAGCCACCTCACAGTATTCAATTTCTCAATGGCACAATATATATTAACAATTCACAAAAGCTTTTGCATTTATTAAATATTTCATCATTAAGAAAAACATGAATACAGTCACGACTAAAGCGAGCTTCTGAAGAACTTTAAATAAATGAATTTGTGTCCCAATAACAATTTAAACATTTGAGATAAAGTTTTTCACACATTTATCCTCCTTTTGTAGTCTGTACCAAGGTACACTCGATTTTTGTAGAGCCTAAGCCTAGAGCACCCTAGAAATACGGGTCACCTTTTCAATGAAAGCACAGAGGAAACTTGGAGCTAATTGAGCTAATTGTTCCTTAGTTTTTTTAATTGCTTATAAGTCGTGGACCCTAAAGAATATATGTGGATAATAAGTTGATGTTAGTCATGGATCCTACGAAATGAGTGAATAAAAGTAAGTTTATCCAACTTAAATTATAATTTAAAATTTTCCAAATATGCTCTAGTTTGGTCTTCCTAAGATGAGGCTTCTTATTTATTGATCTACAGCCTCTAGAAAATTGACTCCTTAACTCATGAAAAACAATTTCTAGGTACTTCAAGTCTTCAACCCTGGCAATAAAGAAGGAATTACTAAACAAAAATAGAATGACTTTTTCAAGCTATTTAGGTGTTGATTGGTTGGATGCAAACAAGTCATTTATTGCTCCCGTTGTATAAGTAAAGTGTACCCTTCCAATTCAGAAGCAAGACAATAGACTTATTATATACTAGGCCTTTTTTCATAATCACTATAGGGGCATGCTTAATCAATGACAAAAATATAACAATATGTTACAATAAGAATGGAAACTTATCACGTTACAATGAATAGCTTAATAACTTTGTGTGATTTGCCATACAATCCCCTCCCTCCTCGGATCCACCCCTTTAGTACTTGCATTCTTCGCTCACCTTCCTTTAGGGAAGAATTCCCATACAATGATATGGCCTCAAGGGGGAGAAAATACTCGAGGGGATCCTGTGCCCAAAATGGGAGAATCGTGGAATGAAGGCAAATCAGAACTAGGTCGTTAATGTGTTCTAATCATATTTTACGTCACCATAATATGTGGTACTTGGCCTTATTATAAATTGGCATTTACTCCACACATGCTGTCTAGTATACAATAATTAATTATAATAGTACAACATCACACAGTAACATTTCCTCTGAAAGGGACAGGGAATTGAGTGCAAATAGAAATTAAAGGGTGTATTTGATTTTAAAATGGTCACGTAATAATTGTACATGCTGACCACTATAATAAAGAGCCAGCTGCACTAAGGACAGGAAATGAACACAACTCGAACATTGGACCAATACCGTACACCAAACACACACATGAATTTGTATTGCGGGATACGAGGTTTCCAAGAAATTAACTAACAATCATGTTACATGTACATCATCATTTACATTTTACCATATGATAACATATCATTGGATAGTTTTTAAAAAAAAAAACAATTTTCGCTCCAATTCTTTTTTAACAACACATCAAAGTAAATGCATTCTTAATTTCTAGATTCAATAATCTAGTTTATACATTCAATAGAATGTTAGTTTGTGCTGCAAAATTAACAATGTCGGCACACATTTGTTTTTCATCAAGCCACGACAGGGGATGATAATTTTATTAATGCTGAGGGGACAAAAACCCGACATTGACACATGAAAAAGAATCGAAAAGCTTAAGAAGTCAAAATGCACATATAGCATACACTCATGCATGCAACCATTAAGCTAATTCATGTAAAAGTTTAAGCCCTTATTAGTTGGGATTAAAATAAGATTTTTAGTAGATTTTGATAAAAGTTAGGTAGTTGAATGTTGTGGATCCTATGAAATATGTAATTAAAATTAATTATCGAGATTGACTTATATTAAAATCTATATTTTAATCCTCTACCAAATAGGGGCTAAATCTATTAGTGAGAATATACAACATGATTCGTCTTTTTGAGCAAATGCTTGATACATGCACAATTTTAATATAACACTGCGAAAATTTTAATATAACAATTTTAATACAACAACACGACTTGAACTTTGGTCTTTTACCTTCTTTGATACGAGATTTCGATGTTAAATCATTTTATCTAAAAATTTAAATTATTAGAGATTGGATGTATGCTAATTTAAATTTTGTCTTCAGAAAGGACACACTTGAAAATAAGCCCGTGTTTGACAATCATTATTCGGTAAAAATGATGTTTTGAATATGATTTTTAGGAAATTTGTGGTTGAAAAGTATGGAAAGATTTTAAATTTACGTGCTGGACATTTTATTGTGTGAATATTTGATTAAAAATGAGTAAGTAAAAAAAATTTCAAATAATGGTCGGGCTAAATATCCATGGAGGTTGGTAGTGGTTAGATTTGAGGCAGTAATATGAGCAAAGAATTCATTTCTTCCGCATTTATTCTTCTGCCATTTTTCGATAGCTGGGCATCAAATGTCATGTTCTACCTAATTAGGAAACGTACGGGACCATTGAAAGAGAATGAATTGAAACATTGTCCTAAGATATGTGACTTTGCTAGGTGTACATCCTTGGTGTACAATCAAAATAATAATCCTCTCACATGGGTGGAGCCCGTGGTTAGCATTCAATATCTGCAATTAAAGTTTCAATTGGAAGAATCTCGTGTTCTTGATCTCCTTGTTGGAAATTGGTTTAAAAGATTGAAATTTTGGTTAAGTGTCAAAACCAAAACCTTGGAAAAGTGACTTTCGTGTCAACTTTGGCTAAATATTCGGACTTGATCCGATGTTCAAATTAAGAATATGAATAAACCAACTTGTTCTACTTATTGAGTAGATCGTCATGATATATTTGGAATCTCAAAATCAATTCCGGATGAATGAAAAATTGCAGTCCAAATTTGGGAAGAAAAATAGAGGAAGCTGTCTGAAAAATTGACTAAGGCTGTTACTAACTTATGACTGGACTGTCGCTGGAGCGACAAGCTAGCAAAAGAGTCTCTGTTATTTTCGTTCGAGCGAGGAGATTGCGACAGGCTAGCGGCAGTGAATGGTGCGACCTTTTGTAAGAGTTGTTGAGCTTGGGGCGCAGCATTTCATTCACAACCCCTCATCCTCTATATATAAGACCACTTGGACGTCCCTTATGTATCACATATAATTATATATCATTATTTACATGTTATATTGCATAAAACACTTCATCAAAAGTGATTTCTTTGCATAAAATCATAAGTTCGGTAAAGAGAGAATTATGTTCGAGTTCGTTGGTCTAAGCCATTTGGAGTTCTCTTATGACTTGACGTGGTCGTTATATCTCGGGAGATGGTTGTCGAAAAATCGTTAGCACCGATGCAGGGCAAATCCATTTTAAGGATAAAGTATTCAACATTTGCCTCGGCTAATCGCATCACTTACATTTCTTCTTTTCTTATATTTCTCATTTTTGATTTCATTAATATTTGATTTCAGAATATTGTTAACCTTAGTTATATATTTATATTGCAAGGTTCAACGACATGCTTTCATTCAAATGTGGAAAGTGCTGAGTCCATATTCATGTATTCGGATTCAATTAATCATTAAGTTGTCTTCTCAACTATTTTGATAAGTCGCATTGTGTTTCGATTTCATTAGCATATAAACGGTGTGTTTGTTGTGAATGTAATATGCACATTATCGGTGTAATATCCCTAACACTCCTTAGTCTTGTTCTTGGATTTGTGTACATTTTTTGGCAGGTGAGAACTTTAAAGCCTGTATGGAATCAATATTCATGTCAGCCTTCTTACTTAAATTTGGTTAATCCAAAATAACTCAAGAAATTTGTTGTGAAATGTATTTTTTATGGAGATGTTTGAGCCCCCATTTTTTTACAAAAATAAGTTTTGTAATAGTGACTTTTTTGAAAATGTGTGGTTAAAATGTAAGGAAAATTTTTGAATTTACGTGCAAAATATTTTATTTAGAGAACGTGCCATTAAAAATGAATTTAGAAAAATAATAATTTTTCAAATAATGGAGATCAAACATGGGTTTATCTTTTGCACCTACTTGCGCTACGACAAATTAAGCCCTTATTTGGGCTCCATTTTAATGAGAATTTGAGGAAAAATATATTTTGAAATAATTATTTTTTGGGGAATGCATTAAAAAAAAAATTTAAAAATTAATTTACGTGTACTATTATTTTATGAAAGATTATAGGATTGAAAATGAAGTTTGAAAAAATGGAGCCAAACATGGCTATGTTTTCTTAATATATTTGGAATCAACCATGTGAAGCTCTGGGATTTAATGAGACAGTTTCATCAATATTTTTGTACATGTCCACAAATTCTTGATAGTGACTTTTGATTATCAACGGAAAGATAATATAGGCCATGTTTGACCCCTATTAAATTTTAATTTAATTTTTTTCTTTTTTTCATCAATCATACATTCTATCAATAAAATAATATTACACATAAAGCAAAATATTCTCCTTACTTTTTAACCACATATTCTCCAAGAAATACTTTCCAAAATCAATTTTTTTCAAATAATGAAGCTCAAACAAGGGCATAATTAGGACACGTTGTAAATAGTGCGTCAAGAATAATATCGAAATATTTACTTGCTACAAGTTACACTTATTTGCAATTGATATTTTCAACTGATCTTACAGGAGATTTGTAAATTGAGTTAGGCTTTGACAGCCCGCCTATATAGACAAGTCTCAACTTGCTTTACACCTACACTCGAAAGCAAGTGAAGAAAGACGGAAAGTAAGCAACTTAGTTTAATTGTTAGAATTTTAAATTATTAATATTGACACGTGACAATCCTTGAGATTAGAAGTTTATTTTCAACATGGGGTCACTTATAATAGTGCATTTGATTGTCAATATTTTTTATGAAAAATGTATTTTTTACTTAAATTTCTATTTTGGTGCTGTTTGATTGACATTTTTTTCATGGAAAATATTTTCGTACTTTTGGTTACATGATCATATTTTCCTCAAAATCAAAGAAAATATTTTCTTTAGGGGGACATGATTTTATTTTTTTAGGGAATTCACTCTCTCTTTCTCTCTCTTATTTATCCTCTCTTTCTCATTTATCCACAAATAAAAAATGCACAAGTATAATATTTTTAGGTTGAAAACTAAATGAATCAAACACATTTAATTAATAATACATACAAATATGTTCTAGACAATTAAATTATTTAAAATTTATTTTATTTCCATACAAATTTTATGTTCGCAATCAGTACCCTAAAAATTTGTTAAACAGAAAGTAAAACCTACAATAAATTACTCATTCATATATCTGTTAATTATTAGTTAATTTCCTTGACCATTTATGGTCAGCAGAAATATTGCCTCGTTATTACCAATTTAGCTAGTAATTACAGCTTGAAAATTAAAGAAAATGACTTTAGATCCCCATTGTTTCCAAGATATCATGGGATATGATTAGATTCATTTTTAATTTATTAAACTACCACATTTAAAAATAAAAAACTTTAAAAAGAAAGAACTAGAAATTGGGTTAAATATTTGAGTTGTTATTGAATTTTCACAATTGTTTCTTAATTACAATTGAACTTTAATTCGAGTTGTCACGGAATTTTTTTCAAATGTTTATCAGTTGCCATTAATTTTTTTAAAAAATTCGAGTTACTAATTTATCATAATGTTATCCCTTCTGTCACTATGTCACTCGCCGTTTTGAAAGTTTTATAATATTTTCCATCCATCATTTTGTCTATCATGTAATTCAATCTGTTAACTTTTAAAATGGCGAATGATAAAGTAACGGATGGAATAATATTTTGGTAAGTTTAATGAGATATTGGAAAACTTTTAAAGTCCAATGACAACTTGGAAAGCATTTGGAAAAAGTAGAGTGGCGATTTGAAAACTCTTGAAGTTCAATAGAAATTGGGCAATATCTAGAAGAGTTTAGTGCCAATTGATATATTTAATCCTTAAAAATCAAGAAATCTATATTTTAAATATTCTATTGGACTTTATATTTTTGGATGTTCAAATGCTATATATATGCTACATCCAATCGATGCCTATCCTTTTGTAGTCCATGTGTGGAGTACAAGATAATACACAAAACTTCTCCAGAATTATGCCATCTCCAACTACTACGTTACTTCCCAGGTATTTACAACAGGAAGAAATTGTGGCACAAGAATGTAAAACCATAATCTCCACTTTACCCAAAGAAAATGGATGGGTTGCCTCTCATCTCTACAAATATCAAGGTTTTTGGAATACACCAAGGGCACCTTCAAGGAATCATGACCTGTCAAGAACATTTTGAGGCTCGGGATTCTGATGTTTTCCTTGTTACAACTCCAAAATCAGGGACAACCTGGTTGAAGGCAATCATGTTCACCTTAATGAATCGAATGCAATATCCCATTAATCAAGAACACCCTTTATTCAGCAAAAATTCACACGATCTTGTGCCATTCTTGGAACTTAAACTCTATGTTGATAATCAAATCCCTGATCTTTCCTCCCTTAACTCTCCCAGGCTGTTTGCAACCCATATACCTTTTTTCTCCCTTCCAAAATCTGTGCATGATTCTTCATGCAAGTTTGTTTATCTGTGTAGGAACCCGAAGGACATTTTCGTGTCCCTTTGGCACTTCACTAACAAGTTAAGGCTTCGAGAAATGGGAAGTAATTCACTCGGAGAGACCTTTGATATGTTCTGTAGAGGAGTGACTATTTATGGACCCTTTTGGGACCATGTGTTAGACTATTGGAAAGAAAGCATGGAGAAGCCTTATAAGGTACTATTGAACCACTTTGGAAGGCAATTTTAATTGTTTATATTGGTTTCAACTAATGTGCATTTTTCGGGTGAATTCAACTTTTATCATTGAAGGCCTCATTCGTGCACAAGATTTTAAATTCATAATTTGATACTACGTTCAGCCACTATCTAAAATTTATAATATTAGTGCTAGAATTTGGGTGTGACCCGAATTCTCTTTGAAATGCTATTAGGGAATCATATTCGAAGTCTATTTGACAATTCTAGTTGAAATTTAATTTAGGAATTCAATTGAGAGGAATTTTCAGCTCATTCCCGCTCATTGAGCACTCGTCTCCTACTCGAGCACTCAAAACAAGAGTGCTAGCACTCACTTGGTGGTAGCTTGCTGCTCAAACGGCAGAGTCATCGCCTGCTTGGCACCTGCCCAGCACTCAAGAGGCGGTTCATCCGGCTAAGGCTCATTTTTCAGTTTTAACGTGTTTTTAGTATTATTTTTCTTCTATAACTCTATTTCTAGGGTTTGAAACATTTTCATGTTATAGTTTGCTCTTTGTTGTGATTTAGACAAGTTAGATATTATCGTAAACATAATATCTTTATATTCTTCTCAATATTTTAGTGAATTCTTCCCTCCTCTGCCAGTTATCTTTTGTTCTTGTATGATTTACTTTATATTGTGCCATATATTTGTCTTCATATCACAACAAACTGGTATCAGACATCGGGGGCGATCCTACAACCATACGTTCAAGCTTGATCCATTAGGTATTCTGGTGTCTACTTTATTCTCAACAAATTAGTATCAGAGCAAGGTCCGATCAGGTTAAAAGCTCAACTTATTTTTTGTGATGACAACCATGTAGTATGGAATTCTACTTTTGGATTGTAGCATAAGATTTTCATCGTGATAGATATATATATATATACGAGCAATATTCGTTGAAATGGATTTGAATGATAAGTTGTTTGGATTTGACAAGATGTCCACAACTTAGACACTAAAGGAGAATAACGTAGGGATCGAAATGCCTTATTACAGATTTTTCTTCATCTTTCGAATAATATTCTTTAGGACATTTAGAAGGAGAAGACCATTGCTGCATCATGGTTGAAATTATAGTAATTATGCATGACGAAAAGTCTAACTAACAAATTACATTTGAAGCAGTGTCTATAATTTCATCGTACCTTGGAGGTTAAATATGACGGAAGGTACATCCCTTGAAGATTACCTACTTGTTTCTAAGAAAATCATCGCTGATTTAGAAACCTTAGAGGTTAAATATGATGAAGAAGATTTGATTTTGATTTTGTTATGTTTGTTGTCTGCTTCATATATGTCTTTTAGAGATACAACCTTATATAGTCATGACACTCTTACCATTGAAGAAATTTATGATGCTTTATTTTTAAAGGAGAAGATGAAGCATCTTATTGGATTTGAGGTTGATGGAGATGACCTTATTGTTGATAGTGGTTATGTGAGGGGCAAATTAAGGTCTAACTTCAATAATAAAATTTGTAATTATTGTAAGAAGAAGGGGCACGTGATAAAGAATTGTTATAAATTGCAAGATAAAGAAAAATTGACTGTAGCTAATAAAAAGGGAAAGCATGATATTTCAAGTGGAACAAGTATCGCAGAAAATTTTCATGATGATGGAAAACTTTTGATTTTTCTGACGACAACACCAAACCTAATGAAGATTGAAATCTTGATACAACTTGCACTTTTTATATGTGCTTTAATTGGATTAGTTTTCTACACTGAAACAGCTTTGAAAGGTATTATGGTAATGGGTAATAATACACATTGTAGGATAACTAGTATTGAATGGATCAAAATTAAGATGTTTGATGGGATTATCATAACATTTGATGCTGTGAGACATGTTCCAGATTTGAAGAGAGAAGTTATCTCCTTGAGTACTCTTGACTTGAAAGGGTACAATTATATCGAAGAAGATTGAGCCCCGGAGGTTAGTAAAGGTGTCCATGTTGTGATGATGTGATAGAGAATGTCCCAATTATATGTCTTGCATGGTTCTATAGAATCTTTAAAGATCAATCATCAAAATTTAAGCACTTTGGTAGATTTTGAATTTGGTTTAGTTTGAGGTCTACATTGAAGAATACATTTCGGTCAAATTCTTTAGTTATGGATAATTTCACTATACCACCATTATTAGCGGTACTATCGTATTCAATTGTTAGATATAGACTTAGTATGAGGATGTTGATTTAGTTTTTTTTTCCTTTGAATGTGGTTGAAGGTATTCATTCTAACCAATAACTTTCTATTGAAGCAGTTAGTTGTGATGATTATGTTATACGACTTGTTTATGCCTTATTTGGTGACTATTAAATTATTTGTCATTTTTTGTTGCTCATGAGAATAATTCGAGCAACTTTAATGTCCAAGGTAATCTTGTTGAGTAATGTTTGGAATTCAGCTGATATTCAATTATTGAATTTGCCCTAGTTGGGTTTTCTGGTAGACGTGGAGAATTTTTTCAGTTGTAAATTTTGATGGAAAATTTTGTTTGGGGTTTTTGATGAATATTTAAGTCTATTCCTTGAAGTGGAGTTTGTCTTCAGGTGGAAAATTTTGAAATTTTTTTCATTGTAGTAAAATTCGTGTCAAGGTAGAGTTTGTTAAAATTAGGGCGTGACCCGAATTCTATTTGAAATGTGATTATGGAATCATATTCGAAGTTTATTTGACAATTCTAGCTAAAATTCATTTTGGGAATTCAGTTGGGAGTTCGGAATTTGTATTGGACTTGAAGTAGTAATAAATGGACAATGGAGGAATTTTCGACACATTTTCACTTATTGAGTGCCTGTCTCCTACTCGAGCGCTCAAAATAGGAATGCTAGCTCTCGCTTGGCACCAGTCTGCTGCTCAAGTGGTGGAGTCACCACCCGCTTGGCACCAACCTAGTGCTCGAGCGGCAATTCGTCTGGCCCCAGCCTTTTTTACCTTTTTTTAATGCATTTTCAGCATTTTTTTCCATCTATAATTCTATTTTTAGATTTTGAAACATTCCATATATAAAGTTAGCTCTTTATTGTGAGTTAGACAATATTGTAAACATGTTGTAGTTTGATCCAAATTCCATGTGATTTGGTATTTGGTTGATTGGAGGAAGTCTAAGGTACTTGGGTTTGAAGAATCCTAACTTGTCGAGATCAAAGTTCATTGATAATTATGAGTTTGGCTTGGAAAATGATTCTTGGAAGGCACAAGGTAAGTTTTGGCAAACCTACCTGAGACCTAGCGCCTAGGCTCCATCATCACTGTGCCTAGGCGCCCGAAAAATTGAAGCAGAACAAAGAGGACAGAAACCCAGCATCTAGGCGCTGGGATTGGAGCGCCCAGGCACTGGACACAGCACCTAGGTGCCCCGAGTAGCAGTTTTTCAGCGTTTTTCTCCGTTTTTCGTATTCTATCCAATTTTTTAGAACTTCTTCTCCATCTATGACTCCAATAAGAGGGTCTATAAATATAACTGCATTGTATTAACATCAAAATTAATATAGAGCATTGATAGATTATTCTCTTGAGATTCAACAACATATTTAGAGTGTGATTGCTTAGATTTCAATTGAGTTTATTGAAATCTTGAATTGTAAACACAAAACTATTGATTATAGTGGATTGTTCTCCTCTGTGGATTTTTCCAAATTGGGTTTTCACGTAAATTCTCGTGTTCTTATTTTCTTCTTTATTTCTTCATTATTTGCCATATCTTACGATCAGTTTCATAACAAGTGGTATCAGAGTGTAAGGTTGATTGTTCTGCATGGCATCAATGAAGTTTGATATTTCTTTATTGGATAGAAACACGAGATTTATATTATGACAAGTAAAGATGTGAGCGATGTTGTCATAGATGGATTTGGAGGAAGCCTTGCTTGGCTTTGATAAGATGCTGTCTACTTGGACGTAGGATGAGAAACGGCGTAGGGATCAGAAAGCCCAAACTCAGATTCATCTACATCTCTCGAATCAGATTCTTCAGGATGTTCTTAAGGAGAATAGTGACGCTGCGTTGTGGTTGAAGTTGGAGTAACTTTACATGACAAAGAGCTTGACCAGCAAGCTACACTTGAAACAACGCTTGTATTCTCACTGAATGGCTGAAGGTACGTCATTGGATGATCACTTAACTATGTTCAAAGAAATCATAGCAGATTTGGAGACATTGGAGGTTAAGTATGATGAGGAGGATTTGGCTTTGATGTTTTGGTGTACACTGCCACCATCATATATGACTTTTAAAGATACTATTCTCTATAGTCATGATATTCTCACCGTGGAAGAGGTATATGATGCTTTACTATCTAAGGAGAAGATGAGGCATCTTGATGGAGGATCTGTAAATCATGCTGAAGGCTTGGTTGTGCGTGGGAGACAACAAGATATGAATCTTGATAGAAATATGAAGGGCAGATCGAAGTTTAGACATGCTGAAAAGATATGTCACTACTGTAAGAATAAGGAGCATATTAGAGCTGATTGTTACGCCTTGAAAAATAAAAATAAAGTTACTGGTGCAAATGAGAAAGTGAAGCAACCTGGTAATAAAGCGGAGGCTGATATTGTGGAAGATGAACAAAGTGGTGGAGAGCTTCTTGTGATTTCTGATGAAGATACTAAATCTAGTGATGAATGAGTTCTTGACTCGGCTTGTACTTTTCATATGTGTCCTAACAACGACTGATTTTCTACATATGAAGAAGTTTCGAGAGGTGTTGTGATTATGAGAAACAACGCGCCTTGCAAGATTGATGGAGTTGGTACAGTTAAAATCAGGATGTTCGATGGAATTGTCAAAACACTTACAGATGTAAGACATGTTCCAGAATTGAAGCGAAATCTCATATCTTTGAGAACACTAGACTCAAAGGGCTACCGATACATTGGTGAAGGTAGAGTTTTGAAGGTGAGCCGAGGAGCTCTTGTTGTCATGAAGGGGCATAAAAACTCTACACAGATGTACATTTTGCATGGTTCCACTGTGATTGGGGATGCAATAGTTTCTACTTTTTCTTTGACGGATGATGAAGTTACAAAATTTTGGCATATGAGAATGGTAAATTGAGTAAAAGGGGACTTCTTGATGGGCAGACGACCAGCGAATTGGAATTTTGTGAGCATTGTGTCTTCGGAAAACAGAAGAGAGTTAGGTTCACTAAAAGAAGACACAACACGAAGGAAACATTTGAATATATTCATTCAGACCTTTGGGGACCAGCTAGTATGCCATCTAAAGGAGGCTGTTATTACTTGTTAACAGTGATTGATGACTTCTCAAGGAAAGTGTGGGTATTCTTCTTGAAGCAAATGAGTGATGTGTTTGAGACCTTCAAAGAGTGGAAAACATTGATAGAGAAGCAGACTGGAAAGTAGGCGAAATGTCTAAGCACTGATAATGGGTTGGAGTTTTGTTCAGATGAATTCAATAGCTTCTGCAGGGCTGAAGTCATTTTGAGACACTTGACAGTGCCTGGAACTCCTCAACAGAATGGTGTGGTAGAATAGATGAATAGAACCTTGATGAAAAAGGTTCGTTGTATGCTTTCAAATTCTGGATTGCCTAAGTCTTTTTGGGCTGAAACTGCTACTACATCTTGTTTCCTGATTAATCGCTCACCCTCAATTGCCATTGATAATTACTTTTTCTTTGACGGATGATGAAGTTACAAAATTTTGGCATATGAGAATGGTAAATTGAGTAAAAGGGGACTTCTTGATGGGCAGACAACCAGCGAATTGGAATTTTGTGAGCATTGTGTCTTCGGAAAATAGAAGAGAGTTAGGTTCACTAAAGAAAGACACAACACGAAGGGAACACTTGAATATATTCATTCAGACCTTTGGGGACCAGCTAGTATGCCATCTAAAGGAGGCTGCTATTACTTGTTAACAGTGATTGATGACTTCTCAAGGAAAGTGTGGGTATTCTTCTTGAAGCAAACGAGTGATGTGTTTGAGACCTTCAAAGAGTGGAAAATATTGATAGAGAAACAGACTAGAAAGTAGGCGAAATGTCTAAGCACTGATAATGGGTTAGAGTTTTGTTCAGATGAATTCAATAGCTTCTGCAGGGCTGAAGTCTTCTTGAGACACTTGATAGTGCCTGGAACTCCTCAACAGAATGGTGTGGTAGAACAGATGAATAGAACCTTGATGAAAAAGGTTCGTTGTATGCTTTCAAATTCTGGATTGCCTAAGTCTTTTTGGGTTGAAACTGCTACTACATCTTGTTTCCTGATTAATCGCTCACCCTCAATTGCCATTGATAAAAAGATACTAGAAGAGGTATGGTTTGATAAACCTTCTTATTATTCTGAGTTGAAAATATTTGGGTGTCCGACTTATGCTCATGTGGATAATGGGAAGTTGGAGCTTAGGTCTAGAAAGTGCATCTTTTTTGGATATAAGTCAGGGGTGAAGGGGTATAAGATGTGGTGTCCTGAGACTAAAAAGGTGGTTATTAGTAGGAATGTAATATTTGATGAACTTGCTATGGTTCGTAGTTCACCTCTTGGGGATTCCAATAAAACTAAGGAGCATAGTCATTCAACTCAGGTGGAGCTTGGAATCGGTTCAAAACTTGTTAGTCTCCAAATTCTTGTCCCTACTACAGATGAGTCTAGTTCAACATTGACAGAAAGTAATAGCTTGCCTACACCACCAACACCAAAATATTCTATTGCTAAGGATAGACCTTGCAGACAGATTAGACCTCTACAGAAGTATGGAGAAGCAAATTTGGTTGCTTATGCATTGAGTGTTGCTAAAGAAATTGATTCCACTGAGGAGCCTGCTACATATTCAGAGGCAGTCAGTTGTAGTGATTCTAGCAAATGGATGATTACTATGTAGGAGGAGATGTAGTCTTAAAACGAAAATAACACTTGGGAATTGATGAAATTACCTAAAGGTAAGAAAATGGTTCGTTGTAAGTGGGTGTTCAAAAGAAAAGATGGCACATCAGGGATTGAAGATACTAGATACAAGGCTAGATTAGTGACAAAGGGCTACATTCAAATTCCTGGTGTTGACTTTACAGATGTGTTCTCACCAGTTGTAAAGCATAGTTCAATTCGAGCATTACTTGGAGTAGTGGCTTAGAATGACATGGAGTTTGAACAAATGGATGTCAAGACAGCATTCTTAGATGGAGAACATGAGGAAAGCATTTATATGCAACAACCAGAAGGTTTCATAGCTTCAAAAAAAGAAGACTATGTGTGCTTATTGAAGAAATCCTTGAATGGATTGAAGCAGTCATCGAGGCAGTGGCATAAAAGGTTTGATTCATTCGTGACTACTCATGGTTTTGATAGAAGTAACTATGATAGTTGTGTGTACTTCAAAAGGGGAGTTGATGGATCAATTACATATTTTCTATTATATGTCGACGACATGCTCATAGCAGCTAAGGATAAAATAGAGGTCAGAAAGGTAAAATTACAACTCAGCAAGGAGTTT
>CAIGRN010008897.1:0-13040 GCA_903798345.1 Fraxinus anomala | reverse complement strand
CCTAGGCGAGCATTAAGCGGTCAACATTGTCATTGACCGCTAAATTCCTGCTTAAGCTCAAGGCGAAGCGTTTTCATCACGCTTCATGCCTAGGAGGTGACGTTTAGACGCGTTTTTTAGAACACAGATATTGATTGTCATGTTATTGATTTTCATACTTCTAGGTGATGGAATTGAATTAAGTTTTTCGATTGAAATCATATTAAAATACAATAGTCCGATTAGAAAAATTGAAGTATAGTTTTTCGATTGACATTGGAGCAAAAGTATAGTTACCTCAAATGATATTTATTTCTCACACATTAACTTACTTGAAACAAATATTTATTCAAAGACCAATTTAAAACATAATATAAGGATTAATAAGACAAAAGTAAGTGTAGTGTACAATTTCGTTAGAAATTCCATCCCTACCCAACCCCCATCACCCAAAGACTCACCAGACACCACTGGGTATGGTTACGGGTTGGGACGGTCCTATCCGTCTCCCAGCTCATCGACAATTTTTGGGGGGCTGGATGACAAGTAAAATATTCTCATTTGCATAATTTTAAATTGTGAACGTAAAATAAAATGTATGACTATATTCTCTATTCAGGACAAAGCAATGCGGAACAATATAAGACGGAATGTATGACTATATTCTCTATTCGGGACAAAGCAATGCGGAACAATATAAGACGGCTGGGGACATGGGGACAAGGACAACATGGAGGAGAGGCTGGGTTATATTGCCATCCCTAATGACCACCACCTACAAACATGTCACCCGCGTGGATGCGACTCAAACAATTTGGGGGCTTTTAGGCAAAATTGTTGGGTAGCTTTTCAAAAAAAAATATAATAATAATAATTAGACAAGCAATTATTGCTAAAATTCTGCCTATGATCGCTGACGATATGATTGCTCGTGATTCTGATTGAAGATCAATATTTGTTGGTGATATGATTGAAATTACAGACCAATACTTTTAATGATCTCCGTCGCACACTGCAATTGTCCTATCGTCAAAGAGAACTTGCTATGCCATTGTAGTTTACAATATTAGTGAACATTTCTAGTCCACGTTGTCGTTAAAAAGCAATTGTTTACACACTTATTTTCGTTAAAAAAATTATTAGAAGGAAAAGAAAATAACAAAGAAAAGAAATAGAAAAATGAAAAACAAAGGTAGAAAAATATACGGGACTTGAGCAAAAACATTCTAATGTGCGAATGTTGACCTTACCACTTAATCACCTCGCTTTTTTATGCCTAGATGTTCGCTTAGCTTGTAAAATCTTGAAACTTGACATTGCCGCATAATCACACTTCATACTTTATAGAATGTTGATTTTAAGACCTGAATTTCAAAATAGAGAAAGGTCTTTGGCGAAGTATAATGATTGTTGCCTTGTGCAAAAAGATCTCGTGGGTACCCCTCGCTGTTTTCATAGTATACAAAGAAGTGGGGTGTCTCCTCAAGGCAGGGATCCAGCGTTCGCTTGATTGGCGAGGTGGCTAGGGCTTGAACCAGCCCTTCGTCTAGCCTCCATCTTTATGAAAACCTCCTAGATTGGCTCTCTTTTACCCTTGGGTTCATCTTCATGCCAACCTCCCAAGCAAAGAGAACCTCCCTAAAGTGGTCTGGTCCTCGAGGCTTCCATCTAGGTCATAATGACGCGGCCTCTTACTCCTACATGGTGTTCTTAGTAACACGTGGTCGTCCATGCCCTCCGGATTACTGTACATGTTCAAAACTAATTTCATCATGGAAAACCAAATTTATAAATGAAAACTTCTGTTACATAAATCGATAACCCTACCTTTTGAGAGATGTACGCCAACATGAAAAGAGATGCATGAAGATTTACGCACAACTCAAGCAAGAGAGAGGGTGTCGAAAAAGATTTTATTTCCATTTGCACCTCGAATATTTACAAAATAATGCCCTCACCCTTGGCTACAAAATTCATACCCCATTATGAACAAACCCAAGTTTCTTCATCATGTACTGGCTCTAGTATCTACAGTAGTACAATCTATCCAAAAAGAGTAATGCTATTTATCATTATAATGATAGAATATCGATGGTGTGACAGTCTATATGAAATAATGAGATTGAACAATTCAATTTTTATGAGAGAGGGAGAAGAGAGGTGTGGAATAATGGACTGCCACATCACATATCTTCCATCATCATCATAATAAATAATATTACTCATACAAAAATTTAAATAACTAATAACATTTTTCCTTTCCCTTTTCTTTTTCCGCCTTGTCTCTTCTACAGTCACTACTAGTTCTATTTCCAAAAAACTTGCCAATTTCGGACCATCTAACCAAAAATTACCTGCAGTGAGAGACTTCATGGAGCATTTGCATCCTTCCTAACAACTTCTACAACTGTTGCATTGCAAAAGAAGCATCTTTGGCAATTGAGGAGGTGCCTCGATATACAACCATAGCAAGAAACATGGGAACATGGTACAAATTCAGCATTCGCTTCACAAGCGTAACATATGCAGCACATGCCATCATCAGCATCTGATTCTCCCTGACAAATTCTCTTCTGACCTTGCAATTCTGCCTGACAGATCAACAGGTTTGAAAACTTTTCTAGTTGTGCTAATTTCCCAAGATGATCGTCCCCTCTGAAGGAGCCCGCCTGGCAAATTGATGAAGATTATGAATGATAAATTGGCAAGTCCCACGTACAGAAGTTAAGACAACAGACAAGTCATCATTTAGAATGTTCAATAAAAAGATTTATTTTTGTTTTTTTGCAGAAAACAAGTAGACATCTCAACCAAAACCTGCCAAACTAGTGTGTTTTGGCTGACATCACTGTGGTTACTGCTTACACCTCTGCTGTTCTAATTTTAAAATATGCCAATAGAATTGGTCATGCTAAAGAGTATGATGTTACTTTAACTGGCAATTATGTGCCCTTAAGCGGACACTTCAATCGTGTGAGCACTGCGTCACCAGTACTCTGACATTGACAAGCAAGGTACGCAAAGTTCAAACTTCACCAATCAGGCATGGATAACTGAATATAATGTAAAAAGTTGAAAAATGGAACATATCAAAATTAAAAACTAATCAAGTGCTGTCTCAGTAACGAAAGGAAAAAAATCTACACATATAGTTACTACTTGGGGTAAACTTGTTCCCAGATTTTACTCTACACGGCCAAGACAACAAATGGCTTGTCGTCAAAAGTCTGGCATGGGGAAGTTTTTAACCTCTAGCAGTGATCCTAGGAGTGCCAAAAACAAAATAGGTATAACAATTGCATAGAGAACCCAAGGAAACTGTCTGGTCCCTTTTGGTATGTGGATATGGACAAAAAGAAAATGGAAAGGAAAAAGAAAAGAAAATTAAAACTAAAGCTTTCATAAATTTTCAAAAACTATGTAAAGTGGCAAGTAATACACGTGAAAGCAAAGAAGACGTGAAGAATTCCTTCCCATTATTCACCTAGTTATCATTTCTCTCCAATCTTAGATGACGACAAAGGACACAATGATTACCCAAGCATTCTCATTTTCTTTCCTATGTTCCAAGTTCTGAACGTTGGGTAGTGGTAAATGGGAATGAAAATGACTGCGTTGTTAAATATGTCTAAAAGCTGAATAAAACCAAAAATCATCAGGGAGCTAATACGAACCCAATCGTACTCGAGGAGATACTGAAATCCACAGAGAATGGTATCAGCACAGTCCATACTAGCAAATATTGCAACAATATCATTCTGCTCTCCACAGCCTCTCTCTCTACTAGCATCCAACAAATTCAGTACAATGCCAGCCAGAGGTGCTAAAATCATGCCTCTGTTAACTTTCTCAGTAAATTGACCAGGACGTCTAAGCGTTCTGCAAAGTAAGATGCAATTGGATGAGTGCAGGAGTAAAAATGGAACTCTGCAGCAAATATATTTTACAATTTTAAAACTGGAGCCTAAATAAATACATGTATAACAGTAAACATGTCTACAACATGTTGAGAACACAGAAAGACAATGGAAACTCACTAGAAATGGAAGAAATTTATGTAAATGACAGACAGGTTATAACATAGGAGGAGAACCTAGTATTATCTTTATTGAGTACCATCCACAAAGAGCAATAAAAAGGAAGAAATTTCCTCTTGCTATTCTTTATGGAGAACGAAAGAAATAACATCATTTTACGTAAACTGATGCCATTTTATAGTGACAGGTATCCTTTACTAAAGATCAAATAATCTGTTGTTTGTCCAACGGTATAAAAAGTCTACACGGTTGCAATGGAGTAACAAACTAAAACAGATATAAATGTAGCAACTGGGATCTTCATTCTAGAAAGAAGCAAAATGCATTATACATCATACAGTAACTCACAGGTCAAATAACTCTGGATCAGCTGCAGAAATTAAATGGTTCAGTGTAAAGACAATCAATTCTGTCAGCCTGCGCAAGTTTGTATCCGTTCCCAACAGAAAAGCTTGAGATATCTCACGAGCACAAAACTCCAATACCCTTGCAAGATTGCAGGAGAGGTCAAATATAACACTACATTTCCTCTGCTGGAAGTCCATCACCTGAAATAATGCATTCATTTATTCGCACGACGTGGAAAGAAAAGAAAGCAAAATACTACAAAACCAAGTGAAATTACCTTGTAAGTTTCTTGCATTTCACGAATTGAAACAGAAAACTCAGTCATCGCCCAGCTGAGTGTGTTAAATAAGCGATTGAGAAAAGCTGAGAATAATTCTTCATCGCTGATGCAAGCTTCCCGCAACAATTTCTTTTTAAAATAGGAACAAAGCACCAGAAACAAATTTAATACAAGTAAAATCTAATTCTAGAAGCAAAAAAGAATATGATGAAGTGTCGCAGCAACTAAAAAAATTGTCATAACCTGAAATATGACTGATGAGGATGATGACTCTCCACGCTTTGCAAAACCAAAGCCAGAACCCTTACATAACCTCAGAAGTATATTGGTCACAGGGATCCATGATCTATTATCAAATGCTGCCAATAAGGCTTTTGGCATCCTTTTGGTTGCAGCTTCATTGCACTCAAAAGCAGATAAAAATTCCTTGTACTGTACCAAGACGGAAATTGACTGGAGAAGAAGATCCCTCAGTTCAGCGCTGGATATCCTCGGATCATTGAAGTGGGTAACGACAAAAGTAACCTGATAAAGAAAACATTAACAAAAATCATCAAAGTAGCTAAAAGTGGATATCCTAGAATGGAGACTAGAGTCTTGGCCAAAAGCTTGAATTATAGGGCTAAATATAAGTGTAGAAAAATAATGTCATAACAGAAACATTTCAGCGTCTTGCATAAAGAGACTTTTGAACATGTATTTGATTACGCTTCATAATTAGTAGCTATTAGTTCTCCCAGTTTGCAAGTTCAGCAAACTAGTAAACAGAGAAACTGTTAACACAGCTCAACTCCATAATCATATATTATTTTTTCGTCTGTTTCCAAAGTAAGAAGTCCCTTCGACTTATATAACAATAACATACAGGAAAAACAGAAGTTCATAAACGTACAAATGACGTAAGTCCTTGCTTAATGAACATTGCAGCAGGAACAAATGGAGGGTCACTCTTACGAAGAACATGAAAGCAGTCAACCTGTCAGAAGTAAAGGAAAGAAATTAGGTAAATATTGGGAAGAAACCTAATAAGTTCAGCAAAAATATGCAATTGTAAATTCCATAAATCGAAACAATGGATCAAGGTATTGTATGGTACAATTATATGATTGTATTGACAACATAAATTCTTTTAAAAAAAAAAAATAAGCAAGCTTGGATCTACATGCCACAAAATCATTATCTGGTATCCGCCATTGATTGTATAAATGCTTGAACAACTCTCCAAAGACAAAAAAGGTTTAAAAAAAAAAAAACAGTCTATTTGTAACTCTTCTAGCAAGATATGGTGAAAAACTATTAAGAAAAAAGAGACTGAATAAAATACAAGCAACAAGAAGACATCACTATGCTATTAGACATGAGAAATATACAATACCACGGTTTCCAAATAATATTCAGGAACATAGATGAAGATAGAATCCACTTTGCTAAGGGAAAGAAGCAATTGAACTATCCACATGCATGCTGCGTACATTCCCCTTTGCTTCCAATGAGAGAAAAGAGATACACGATACCTGACAAATAAGATAAGGATTATAAAATAAGTAGTAAAGGCAGACAGTTGCTTCCTGAAGTTTACTCTCGATAACTAGCTCTAGAAAAGCACTTAACAAATGCCTAAATTAAATAACATTAATTGGGATCAAGAACATAAAATTTAACATCAAGAATAATTATTTGCCCCTGGAGCTTTCTATTGATGCATCTCAATCATATGGGAACAGCTAAATCAGTACTTAATCAGAACATTGTTCCATTTGGAAGATTTAAGAGCAAGCTAATAAAGCATTACAGAATACTTTGATATGCTGCCACCTCCATGCAGTAGACGCGACATGCATAATTTTTCTAAAAGCCTCATCATGCATGTTAATTGCATCATAGAGTAAACACCATTAGAATTGCTCTCTGCTAGATACCATGTTTGAGAAAGAAATTCCAAAAAAGTCTTGGGCAACTAAAATAGAAGGAACACGGAATGAAAGATGAGGAGATTATAGTCCAAAAATATGTACTTATATAGGCACATATATGGAGACGACATTTGTTTTCTAGCAATAATTAGAGAATGTTTGGCATTGTTTCTTTTCTCAAAAGACGATTTTTTTTTTAAGGCCTTTTGCCAAAATTGGCTAAAAGTTTTGTCTTCTCATGGCAGTAAGACCCCTCTTATTGCTGAAAAAAATGGGTTTTGTGGCTACTATTGTAGCATTTCAGCTAAGCCAAACATGCTCTTATTAATCTTGAGAAATTTCCATTTGTTGTTTTAGCCCATGTTTGGTAAAGATTAAAATCAGATTTTCAGTAAATTTTGATAAAAGTTGATGAAATGTGTGGTTGAAAAGTTGTGGAGCCATGAAATATGTGGTTAAAACTTTTTTTTTTGATAACCGTGGGTGTCTGGGCCAGCTTGCGCGCACCTCGACTAATCCCACAAGGCCTGAAATTTACGATCGGGTACTCAACTCAGTGACCCTGAGGGGATTCGAACTGGTGATCATTGTGGAGCAAACACTGCTCCACAAGGCCTGGCCAATTGAACAACTCCTCAAAGTTGAAATACGTGGTTAGAACTGATTAAAATTTATTGTTGACTTTGACTTAAATTAAAATCTGAATTTTAATCGGTGCCAAATGGGGGCCTAGTAAGTTCAAATTCTCATACAAATTTTACATATAAATAGAACTATAAAAGTATTATATTTTTGAATAATTTAAACATTGATAATGAGATTCAGAATTACTAAATTGTTTCCCTGGGTTCTCCCAAATCCTCTGTTATTCTGTCCTCTCTTTTCTCTCTGTCAACTTCCCTTCTAGATCATACACACTGAAAAGCTGCTAGTTAGAGAGCAAGTATACTAGGTGGCTAGAAGAGAGAAAGGATTGGAAAGGCCCCCTGGAAGTGTATCACATGTTGCTGGTTGAATGAAGACAGTGAAATATTTTAAGTAGTCAATTAAGCTAAAGACAAGCCCCAAGATAGAAGAACCAAAGTGCCATACAGCACCATTGATATCAAAGAGCAAGGAAGAGAAGGAAGAGTTACAAGGCTCGTGCGATCCCATAAACACATAAAATATATGCATATAAGAATTATTTCCTGATAATCCAGAGAACACCAGCTTTTTATTTCAAAGTTAAAAAGGAAATGGAAACAAACGGTGTAATTACTAATTATGAGTTCAACAATGTCCAGTTTAAAATTTCCAATATTTTAAAGAACTGGCAGAATCTGGTGTAATTTTCTGTTTGTTTCTAGTATTCAGAGGACATCTTGGCATCTTATTTTGTACTTTCATATTTTTCAGATAGCTCCCATTCCTTATTTAAAAATGATGCTTTTACTATTATTCTATATGCATTAAGCCCCTAAATGAATAATTAGGATACAAATACTCAGTCTGGAACCTTAAAGGCAGCCAGAGGATGGATAAAAAAGTCAGTAAAAGAAGAAAAGAAAAAAATTCAATGTAGAAACTGAAATAAAGGGCATAGAAGGCATGCATAAAAACTGAACTGATTAACAATACAATAGAATCTATCCAAGCTGATCACCATACCAAGCACAATGTCTGACACAATCCATAATTTCTTCTCGATAACCTCCGCGAGCCTCCTTCAAGCGCTTCACTTGATCCCTATAAACTCTATCTCTGATTTGTTTATCAGTTTCATCCAGCAGTGAAATTAATTGTGACTGACGAGTCATGAAAGAGGATGCCTACAAAATAAAATTCTTTCAGATAATTTTAGCTCAAGACTTCCAGTAACATGCAATGACCATTTACAGGAGAAGAAACGATCAGCTGAAAAAACATGCAAAGCTTAGGGCAGAGGTAAAATAATTTCTGCACAAGCATGTATACAAATTTCCTAACAAAACACCAGTTAGAAGAAGTAATACACAACAGGAGCCAATAACAATTTTTTATAAAGAAGAAAAAATCATTCACAGGGATTTTATATAGAAATAATATGGGATCAAACAAGGCAGTTATGTGGCTTCCCCACAAACTGAAAACTCAAGACCTGATTTCTGCACGCTAAAAGTAATTCCTCTTATTGTTGTAGTACGCTGTACACTTCAAAACTGGAAGAGAGAGTACCTCTGCCAGACAGATCAATCCCACCCCACCACCATTGTCCCCAAGGAAGAAAAGGAGCAAAAGGGAAACCACAAAAATAGAAAAAAAACAAAGAGGCAAAAGTTTAGTGTGTGCATTCATGTCTTTTTAACCCTCGAATTTGCATTTCCAGATCTAGAATGAAAACATACAGCTCAGGATTGTGACAACGGATCTTTTAAGAACTCTGGCCAACCGAAAACAGCCAGAAACACTAGTGGAGCATTCTCTATTATTGCACCTCTCAGTTCTCACCTTGACAATGCAACTACTTGTATAAATAAATTATGGAATCTTGAGCTTATCTGATGGATAAATTACATCATAATATAAATCATCCATATCAACAATTTTGTATTCACAATTTTTCTTTCCTGGTAACATGTTCATCAGCAGAGTATAATGCACATGTTCAGCTCAACTTTTTTAACACGAACTGTTGATCAGCCTTTTTTATTTTATTTAAATGGTTCATTCATTTCTTTGTCCCCTTCACATGGAGAATCTCAGAAAATCTCAGCGTCTACAACTGCAGTCAGTCACATCATTACCATTTTGTGAGCCAGAATGAAGATGTAGAGTAAAATTTTACTGACCTGCTTAAAGTTAGGTGCAAGACCCAAATGATACAACAAAAGCATAGCATCTAAAAGTTCCTCCTCTTTCAGGGTAGCTGAAGAAAAAATGTTCTCCCTGGTTAATATTCTCATCTGCTGCATAGGCCGAAAACCAAACTCGGAATCAGATTGGTCGCTTGTACTGGGTTTATCGGCTATCTCGTCATTCAGATTCCCAGTACTACATTCAGCCGTAACATGAGCAGATCTCTCTGGAATAGAGCTGCAACTTCCTTGAGAACCTTTTGTCGAATACCTTATGGAATTCTTAGAAATCTTTGAAAAATCAACATCATAACTAGAACAACAACATGGTTTCTGCCCACTGAAATGTGTTACTCTGCTTTTTTCATCATCCATGCACCCTTCTTCCCATCGAACAATTTCTTCCTCCTGTTGATCATCTACAGGATGAAATTTCACTAGATGACTATAAGACCCTCCAAGCCTGGATATGTCAACTCGAAGAGGATCATTCTTCAGAAACAAGCCAGCGGGGAAGCTTTGTTGTCCTCCCCTGTGAAGGAAACCAACATCAACTCCAGAATTAATTCCAAATCCCTTAATCCAGTCATAGATGTCCCCAACAGCAAAACCTTCTGATAAGAAATGAAGAATAATAGTAAACAAAGAAACAAGGACAGAGTTGTTTGAAACTCCAGGTGGTGGCATATTACGGTCTGCACCCCTGCTCTTCAGTAAAACATTCTGTAAAAATGTCCTAAACACTGAACCAGGCAACTGAGGAGTGATAGGCGGTACGAATTGCATGACTAAGCGACAGAGGTCCCTTTGCTTTTCTTCTATCTGAAAAAGGGTCATAAGCTAGGTCAAAAATGTATGTTCACAACCAGAAAGATGAAAGAAACTTCAACGTACTATCGGATTATTCACAAGAAATATCTTCACCATGAACGTCACAAGAATAGACGGGAAAACCGAAATAGCCATGAGATGGGGCAGTGAAAAATTTCAAAGATAGAATGGAAGAGACTATCAATAGGAACGTAAAGAGGAAAAGCTACGGACACAAACAAAAATATTGAACAAACTCTAACCATATGTTTGACTTAAATTTTGTAATCTTCATTTACATACATGTATAAGCTATTCAGCTACTTTATTTTGCATCACTCATAGGATTTCATTATAATTTCTCAGATCCAGCAATCAGAAATTAATCACAGATCTATTTTTCTTTGGGTTTCTATATCAGATGTGACAATATAGCGTCCAGCAGATACAAATTACAGATTTAGCCATTTAATTTACATCCAGGTATAGGGGTCCACATAAGTCTCCACAAGAGAGTTTCATGGAGAATTACCGCTCCGTAGAAAAAAGAGCACTAACCATGTGCATAATACAAAAAGGAGAGAATTTCTTCTTGTAGATGCTCTTCCTCACAAAGGATTTCAATTTCCATTTCCAAAAAAAATACAAATCAGTTAAAGGACTTACTTTGCAAATTTGAAAGACATAATAAAAGATATTTGAACTCATTAAACATGAGTCAAAAGCATTGTCAAAACTCACTATGATACACTATTCTTGATTTGAAGAGCTCAAAATTGAAGATAATTAATTAAATCTCAGCATTTCCTCAGCATCTTTTAGGCGAAGAAATTAACAAATAAATCGACGGGTCAAACATATTATTCACAGCGAAAAATAGGTAAACTGCTCATGCACAACATGAGAAGGCAATTGAATTAAAATAATTTATATTAATTAAGAACTCTAAAAAGGTATCTATACACCAAAAATGTTTTTGTTCAGACAAAGCATCACTCACTTGAAAACATCATTAAAATATTTGAAAGTTCTGCAAGAAAACATAGATGGTTAGTACCCAAGTTTTGCTACTTCCACAGAGTTCAAATAAAAAAACTCAAACGAATTCAAATATGTGTTAAAGGCAAACCTTATCAATCGCTTCAGATAGAGCTGTTGTCGTTAGCATCATGCCATTCTCGTTGGACATGTCCTCATATGAACCAGGCCACCAAACGGAAGGAATCAAACATTGAAGATCATGTTTGTTCGGGCTTTTCCTCGAGAGGAAACCTTCAAACAAGAATTCAAAATCTGAAGACTTCCACCAGAGTACCATTATGTCTTCTCGCCTCAAAATGTGGCATGCTAAAGCAAGATAGCTATATGAACCAGAATAAGGACACTCTGTAATAATCAAAGATGCTGTTTTACACCCTGATGAAAGTGCATCAATGGCATGCTCAAATAATAATCTTGACTCCTCAAATTCAAGAAATGAATCAAGTACTCTATCCATACTTGCATAGTCATGTGGTGGACGCATTCTAAAGGTTTCCATTAGGAATGACAAAAAGGGGCCCCATCCTACGTAATCTGCACTACCAGTTTCTACAGCCAGAACAGAGAATAACTCTCCACAAATTGCCTGAAAGACAGGATGAGACAGTTCATCAAAGGATGAGAATCGTTTCAGTCTTCTGAGCTTCTCAACAGTGTCAAATTCTGCCCTCTTGAGGCGCTGCATTTCCAACAGCCTCAAAAGGCAATTAAATAGATTGGTTGCAAGAGAATTCGAGGAAGGAGGAGCCTGAATGGGAAGAAACCCTTTAACTGGATATTTGAATGGGCAGGCCCCGAAATTTAACTCACAGCGTTCACCTTGAGAAAGGGAAATGGCAGGATAATAGCCCAATCCAGGCACCATCTTCCGAATCCCACCAAATGCCACTCCAAGAGACACGCCATTTCTATAGAACAATATCTCATCACAATCCAAGTCTATGCAACATCCAATCACGTCACCAACAACCCATGACTGGCCGTAAGGCTCGGCTTCCTTGTTCCATTTACTGACTCTTTTCCCATCATATGCATAAGAATCATCTGCATCACCAACGCCCCTATGATCAGAGAAGGGGCACGCAACAGTAGCCCAACCCAGTTGCTGTACATCACAAGTTTCAAGTGTCACTTCATACATCCATTTCCCTTTCCATACACATGAATTGGCCCTTGCACTACTGAATAGAGCATGACTTTCCAGGAGCAATGGTGACTTGACAACCCGAATATCACCACATATGCTTGATTCCTCCAGCCCAACAACCTCGCCAATTGTAGATACCCCATCTCTGTTTCGAAAAGCAGTTTTCAAGTTAGGATGGTACTTATAGAATTCATTCTTTATTATAGAGTGAACCACATTAGTGTCAACTGGGCGTGCCAACAGACTAATAGTTTTGCAAGGAAGATTAAATATGTGCTCAAGAGTTCGCTCCACAGACTGATCACCAAAATCATCACAATATGATACGAGGTGGGAGTTCCCAGAACCTTCACTTTTGTCCTCTCCATTCAGAACCAGGGCCAAACCAGAAGAAAGCCCACCAAGCCGTAGGCCGTCCTCACCCATTGCAGATTACAGCAAGTTATACTAACCAAGTCAGCTGAAGACACCTACAGAAACCTTCAAGTTGCTTTGGAAAATCAATCAAGAACCTAATGCAGGATTTAGTAATTAAAAACCCTAGCGAACAATCATCCTTCGAAACCTGAGAAATAAAAAGAATCGGCCAGAAATGTCACTGTGAAGAATATTATAAATTGTATATAATAAATTTGTTTCTATTACAAAGTAAAAGACCTTATTTATAGG
>CAIGRN010008885.1:0-16809 GCA_903798345.1 Fraxinus anomala | reverse complement strand
GGCCCAAAAAAAAAAAAATTCCTGTTGAATTGTACATTTACGCTGATTTGGGGGGCCCAATGTTGGGAGTTCACCTCGGGGCCCGAAAATCACAGAACCGACTCTGCCTACGACTGCACAAGGAAAAGGGACAAGTACAGAGGGGGGCAATAATAATGTTAGCAAGCCAATGAAGGAAATGGAATCATCAGGAGATGTGCCTGTATCACAGAGTAATAAACACAGAATGAAGAAGGAAATAAGTGAAGAAATATTTTATGGAGGATAGAATTCAAATGGGTTTCTGAGTTTTCTTGGAGATGTGGACTGCTTCATCAATATTCAAGACATGAATGAATTTCATCTGCCCCATTTAGATCATCTTCTCTAATGAACTTGTTTGGAGAGATGCATATTTGCTAGTAGAATCTTGATTATGTATGATCACAGATATTCTTCCTAGAAATTCATGTATGATTGCTTGCTAGTTTGAATTCAAAAATCGGTCAGAGATTTCGATTTTCATGTTCATTCATTCTTTTTATTTGTTCGCGTGCTTGTAATTGATTTCTTTTTCCATTACAATCTTGTGACTTGGCTCCAAAAGCTGCAAAGAAGGCTGGAAGGGTATTTGGCTTTTCAAACTTCGCGAACTGAAACATCCAAGTAAATATAGGGCTTGCAGGGCTGTAATTGTAAAAATCCATTTTTTTAGGATCATACATGCTTGCTACCAAAAAGTGTAATAACGAGTGACAAATAGAAATGGATGCTTCCCATAATGATTTAACAGTATTTGTTATATTGTTTGATTAACTTTTATAAATTTTGTATTTATTATCAATTTGAGATATTATTCATGTCATTAAAAATTTTGGGTTAGCATATAATTTGCAAATCTACGATAGCTTAATTTTGATATTACAAAATCATATCGCAGAAGAAATTAACCGTTGTTACCCTTCATCCATATTCCACACCACTTCCGGCTCTCCGACAATTCCAGAGAAAGCTTCATAAGCATACTGTATTGAGAGACAGTCATAATACTCGTATCTTTCTCTTGATCTTTATTTTCAAAGTTCTGCTCTACCAAACACTCTTTTTGATAACTAGGCATAAATACCCTATAGGAAGGGATAATGAAGAGTGCACTACAAAGCAAAATTGTAGATAGATAGGCATTTTTCTCTTTTATTATTAAAGAGTATTCTAACCATTAGGCACTTTTTTTTCTCATAAAAGAGTCTTAAGAACCATTGAAAAGGAATCTGTTGTCTTAAAACATTGTCAAGAGCAGTAGCCTATGCCAACCCTTCAATGCTAAATGTCAATCATGTTGAATGAATTGTGTGCCGACAGTCTATTACTCGACTTACCTACTCACTCTTGTATCATTATGATAATAAACTGATCGAGAAAAGTACAGATTCTTGCCAAAAGAGAGCCATATGTATGCTTATACGCATTCAACGAAAAGTAGCAAAGCAGTGTATATGGAACATATACATTTAAATATGGCATTCATATCATAGTATCATATCTACAACAAAAAAATCCACATAGAAGCACGATTAAACCAGACGAACATTCTATGACCTCGAACTCTCAAATCAGCATTTTGCAAACGTAAAAAGAAACCAGCCCAAAAGGGAAGTTACACAACAAAACTTGTATTGATGTCATATAAAAAAACCAGTACGTTGTGGCCAATAAATGAATTGAGTTCTTGTTTCTCATTGCTTTCAGCTTGCTTATGTACAAAAAAGTTAATAAAGTATGACATCATTCCTTTGTTATTTCCTTATTTTTTTTCTTATTTTCCCTTTTACACCTTCCCTTTTGCATTCTTCAGATTAGATCAAGAGAATGTGAGATCAATAAATATAGTCACGACCAATTTATATGTTCAGCATCTGAAAGAGAGAGAATGGGAAGCATTGTTAGTGTAAAACAATTATTCAAGTAACCAGGATGAATGGAGAAATATGAACTGCAAAGGAAAGTACAGATGTGAAAGTGAGAAAGTGAAATACATCCAGCTAAAAACAATATAACCCACCAACAAATAGCAATAGAACATATATTTTGAATATTGCATATGCTGAAATGGCTTCTGCAATGCTCAATTAAATTCCCATAAAAGCAAGTGAAGAGACTTGCAATATCTAAACAGAGCCAGATATTATTCAAAGACAGATGCATCCCTTTATAATGATGTTATTCGTAGGGGTCGTAGAAGACCCATCCAAATGGCCCCATAGTTTTTTGCCTTTTATAAACATCTTAAACTGAAACTTCCACGTTGAGTAATTTTTGCCATTAAAACGGACTAGTGTATTTTCTGTTGCCATTAAAACCCCAAGACTTAATACAACCCAAAAAAAACCTCAATATTATTAAATCAAGCCCAACAGCACACTATGGTCACCAAATATAGCAGTTCAAAATGGTAAACAGCCCCAATTTACTAAATTGTTTATAATAAATAGTAACAAGCAACAGTCCAAACAATAGCCCAAGTTAGAGAATAATAGCCCAAAATATTTCAAGTAATCTATTTGCCTAGAACTCAAATGCGACCCAAAATAACAGGCCTAAACCAAACAAAATTACCGGCGATACGGCTGGACTCCAGCTTCTTCCTGTGGTGAGAAATTACCTTTTGCGCACAATAAATTCTTCCTTAGTAGCGGCTAGAGTCTTCTGTAATTCTGTTTGGGCCTTTCTCACAAAGGAGGTAATTTTGTTTGGTATGGGCCTGTTAATTTGGGTCGCATTTAAGCGCTTGAATTATTTTAGGCCATTATTCTCTAACTTAGACTATTGTTTGGATTGTCGTTTGTTATTGTTTATTTTAAACGGTTTAGTAAATTGGGACTGTTTACTATTTTGGATTGCTATTTGGTGACCATAGTGTGCTGTTTGGCTTGATTGAATAATATTGCTTTTTTTTGTTGTATTAATTCCTGGGTTTTTAATGTCAACGGAAAATACACTTGTCCATTTTAATGGCAAAAATTACTCAACATGGGGGTTTCTGTTCAAGATGTTTATAAAAGGCAAAGAACTATGGGGCCATTTGGATGGGTCTTCTACGACCCCTACGAATATAAAAGAGATACAACAATGGGAAAGTAAAGATACTCGCATTATCTCCTGGATTTTGGGATCAATCAAACTTCATATGATATCCAAACTTCGCTCATTCACTTCTGCCAAGGAGATGGGGGATTATCTCAAACGTGTCTACAATTAAGAAAACTCGGCACGAAAGTTCCTGTTAGAATTGGAGATTGCACAATACAGTCAATGTAATCCTATTGACAAATTTTATACTGGTTTCCTTATGGAGTGAATACTTTGGCATAACCCATTCCAAGGCTCCCAAGGAAGCATTAGCCGCCTTACACGGATATAAAAGAGATACAACAATGGGCAAGTAAAGATGCTCGCATTATTTCCGAGATTTTGAGATCAATCGAACCTCATATGATATCCAAACTTCGCTCATTCGCTTCTGCCAAGGAGATGTGGGATTATCTCAAACGTGTCTACAATTAAGAAAACTCGGCACGAAAGTTCCTGCTGGAATTGGAGATTGCACAATACAGTCAATGTAATCTTCCTACCGACAAATTTTATGATGGTTTCCTTATGGAGTGAATACTTTGTCATAACCCATTCTAAGGCTCCCAAGGAAGCATTAGCCGCCTTACAAGAAATTCAAGCAAAAAATCAAAGGGATCAATTTCTTATGATGCTTCGACCGGAATTCGAAACTGTTAGAGTTGGCTTACTCAACCGCAATCCAGTTCCATCCTTAGATATTTGCTTAGGAGAATTGTTATGTGAAGAACGTCTTGCTACACAATTGGGAACGACGCAATCGACTGTGTCTTCAGAGGTTATAAATGTGGCTTGTGTTGCCCAGGAACGAGGAAAATCTAAATCTCAGCCACAGTGTTACAACTGCAAGGAGTTTGGTCATATTGCCAAACACTGTAGTAAGAAATTTTGCAACTATTGCAAGAAAGAGGGACACATTATTAAGAACGGTTGCATATGACCTCAGAATCGCCAAGCTCAAGATTTTCAAGCTAATGTTCAGTCTAACTCGGTGATCAAACCTCTTTTAGCGTTCATCTACTCTCACACCCGAGATGTTGCAATAAAATAATCAAATGATTATATCTGCCCTCTTTGCCTTGGACTACAAGGTAATCGAAGCTTACCCTCCTCTACTTGGTTGGTTGATTCCACTGCTTCAAATCATATGACCGGAAATATGGATCACTTGATGTTCGAAAGTACGAGGGTAAGCGACACATAGAAATAGCTAATGGTAATACACTAATTTGGGGCCTTCACTTAAGAAATTGTTTGTCTCCTAATTTATCTACAAATTTGATTTATGTTGGACAATTGGTGGATAATAATTATGATGTTCATTTTCAAAATAATGGTTGTCTTGTGCAGGATCAAGCATCGGGGAAAGTGATCGCGAAGGGGCCTAAAGTGGGACTTTTGTTTCCTCTCCAGTTTTCCATTCCTAGTACTATTTCTTTTGCTTAAACTGTTGTAGTAACTCTAATATTTGGCATAAGAAATTGGGACATGACTTATCTTGTAAAACATGGTCATTTGGGTAATAAAGACTCCATTTCTCTGTCAACTGATTGTGCTACACGTAAACTAAGTAAGAGTAAAACTTTACCTTCTCCTGAACATGGTAGTCACACTTCTGCCTGCTTTGAGATTATTTATATTGATGTGTGGGATGTCAGTCCTATTCTTTTATATACTCAATACAAGTATTTTGTGACGTTTATTATGTTTACAGTCGTTTTGCTTGGGTATATTTTCTCCATTCCAAAGTTGAGGTCTTCTCAATTTTTTCAGACCTTTGTTGCTTATGTTGAGACCTAATTTTCCGGTAGCATTAAAATATTACGTTTTGAGTATGGGGGAGAATATTTGTCCAAAGATTTTCAAGACTTTTTTAGAACAAAGGAGATTTTCTCTTAATGTTCTTGTCCTTATACTTCCCAACAAAATGGTATTGTGGAACGTAAGAATCGTTGCATCCTGGATGTTGTTTGTACATTGTCGATCTTCTATGTCTTTTAAGTTTTGGGTTGAAGCTTTATCTACTGCTATTTATTTGATTAATCGTTTACCTTCCCGAACTTTGGACTATGACTCTTCCTACTTTCGTTTGTTTGGTGATATACTTGATTAACATTCTTTGTACACTTTTGGTTGTGTATCAGCTTTGTTCATTTGCAACCCATTGAACGTCAAAAGCTTAAAGCACAAGCCACTCAGTGTGCTTTCATGGGATATAGTCCTACACATAAGGGGTTTGTGTGTCTCATGCAAATGCTAATAAGCTACGTGTCTCTCGAAATATTGTTTTATTTGAAAACAAATATTTCTTTCAGTCGCATATCACTTTTGACTCCAACACTGTCATTCTTCGTGCTTTTGATAATGTATCGTATCATATTGAACATTTTGAACCAAGAATTTTGTATCTGAGACGTCCCCTACTACTTTCTCCGCCTGATCTGGACCTAGTCGTCCAACGTCTGAACTTCAACTCTCCAATTGTGTCACTGTCCTCTAGATAAGTATGGTTTTCCACAAACTGTACTCCAGGCCACTATTGATACTACTTCTATCCCTAAATCTTACTCAAGTGGCTAATCAAGCATGTTGGAAGAAAGTAATACATGAAGAACTTCAAGCTCTCTAGGATAATCATACTTGGGACAATTGTTCCCTGTCCAGATAGGGTAAAAGTTATTGGATGCAAATAGACTTACACAAATAAGATTTGCGCTAATGGTTCCATAGAACGTCATAAGACACGCCTTGTGGCACTTGGCAATAGACAGGAATATGGCCTTGACTATGAGGAATCGTTTGCACTAGTGGCTAAGATGACTACAACACGCACTATCATTGCCATCGCTGCATCTCAAGGATGGTCTCTTCAATAGATGGTTATCAAGAATTCTTTTCTATATGAAGACTTGAAAGAAGAAGTATACATGAATCCGCCTCCTGGCATGTTCACCCATACCTCTTTTGAGGTCTGTTATTTGAAACGACCATTATATGGGTCAAAGCAGGAACCTCGAGCATGGTTTGAGAAATTTTGCAATACTCTCCTTGATTTTACTTTTATTCAGAGTCAATTTGATTCATCTCTCTTCCTTTGAAAGAGAACTACTGCGATTGTTGTCCTTTTGGTATATGTGGATGACATTTTCTTTACAGGTTCTGATCCACAGTTAATTAAGGACGTACAACAGCATCTTCGAACTTCCTTTCACATGAAAGATCTTGGTCCATTGCAATATTTTTTTGGTTTTGAAGTATACTCACCTCTATGGGGACATTGTTGCATCAATACAAATATACACATGAGATTCTTACTTCTGTCGGGCTTCAGTCAAGCAACCCAGTTCACACACCTACGAAGGTCAATTTGAAACTTTACCAAATAGACATTTTAGTTGATCTTTTGCTTTATCGACAGTTGGTAGGGAGTTTAAATTATTTGACGATTACACGGCCTGATATCTCTTTTTCCGTCCAGCAAGTTAGCCATTTTATACAGGCCCCTCGACATTCTCATGTTGTCGCTGTGCGACGTATTCTTCATTATCTAAAGGGTACATTTGGACAATGATTATTTTTTCATATTGGGAATTCTTTACGATTAACCAGTTTTAGTGATGTTGATTGGGCTGGTTGCATGGATACTCGACGTTCCATTACTGGTTGGCGCACGTTTCTTGTGGATGCTCTCATCTCATAAAATAGTAAAAAGCAAGATCGTGTCTCAAAGTCCTCCATCGAATATGAATATCGGGCTAAGTCCTCAGCTAGCTCTAAGATTGTGTGGCTTCGGGGCCTACTTGACGAACTTGGTTTTACTCAGCTTACTCCTACTCCCCTTCATGCTAACAACACAAGTGCTATTCAAATTACTGCTAATCTAGTATTACATGAATGGGTCAAGCATATTGAGATTGATTGTCACTATATTCGAGAAGCATTTGATCAATAAGTGATTACCATTCCTCACATCTCCATAGATCTTTAGACCGCTGACATATTCACCAAAGCTCTCGGTAGTCTTCGACATCAGTTCATGGTTGACAAATTGATACTTTTTGATCAACCAGCATCAATTTGAGGGGGGGGTATGAGTCATGATATCAATGCTTAGTTACCATATCTTCTACAT
Organism: Fraxinus anomala; assembly: GCA_903798345.1. NCBI lineage: Eukaryota > Viridiplantae > Streptophyta > Magnoliopsida > Lamiales > Oleaceae > Fraxinus > Fraxinus anomala. The sequence continues at coordinate 9,569 of CAIGRN010008885.1, read as the reverse complement.
AATTACATTTACTGTCTTACATTGTAAATATTGAATTGGGACTGTAATTAGTAGATCTGACAAATTGTAATTAGGATATTTGACAGATAATGCTTATGCTGTAATTAGGGAAATCATTCCTATTTAATGAGAAGAAACTCAGGACTGAGAGGCATCGAGACAAATTTGACAATAATGATGTGGTAACCAAATGCATGTGCCTCCACCATCTTATAAAGCTATGTTGACCCCATATAAGCATTCATTCAGTTTCTTTAATAAAGAACACAAACCGTGCTAAGGAGAGCTCATTTTAATCTCATAAAGGAAGCTCCACAAATTAATCTATTTACATTTTCCTTCCAGTGAAAATATATACTGCAATCGGTGGCAATAAAATTGAACTCAAGATATTCTGCTTTAGCAACCAGATAGGGTACCAATTCACATTTTCAATGACACCACTCGATCCTCAAGTGGCAATAAAATTGAAAATATATACTGCAATCAGTGGCAATAAAATTGAACTCAAGATATTCTGCTTTTGCAACCGGATAGGGTACCAATTCACATTTTCAATGACACCACTCGATCCTCAAGTAATCGTTCTTAAAGTGGTCTACCATTCCAAAATGGCAAGTGAGCTAGAGATGTCCTAGGTCGTAGTTTTTTTAGTTTTTATTTTGTGGGGGTGGGGGCAGTTAACTCCCAAAAAGTAATTCTCAAAGTTTATAGAAGATAGTGCTGTCACACCTCACAATCAATAGAATATAAGAAGCTGATAGTGTCCAACTGAGAAGTTTGTTATGCATGAGTGCCAAATGTAGCTTAGCACTTTTATCCACATTTGAACATCAAAATGCGACTTAAATACCTAAAATTACTATTTTGAGTGCTGACGATGAGCAGGTAATGCTACAAACATAAGAGTAGGAATAATCTGAACTATGCTTAGACAAAAACTTACATAACACTATTGAACTAAAGATAAGTTCAGCCACCAATGTGTATCATCGGTCTGTTTGGTGTCTTCGCAATGTCAAACATCCCAGCATGAGCAGCTTTCTTCCTTTTCACCTGAAGTTGAAAGCAAATGCTTAAAGTTGTAACATGACATTTGACATAATAGAAGACACATAGCACAAAAGGGAAGGAAATGAAAAACTCAGCCTTTACAATCAATTAAGATGAGAAGCCATCAAAGGGAGAATTCTTATAGTTTTCTATGATCTCTCTCTCCAAACAGAAATCACTTAAAGCCAATAGCAAATTCAAGTGACGACGAAAAAATTGCAAGTTACATAATCTCTTGCTACAACCCACAAACAGGGTGAAATTAAGGATGAGAAGGAATCCTCAGCAATTGCAATATAAATGGTGTTTCCTCCATATACTATCTGAGACAATAGTTCATACATACCGCTGCCCCTATAATCTCCTTGAGCTCAATATCATCAACACCCTGACGCAGAGGATCCCTCAAGCTAACCTGAAAGGAATGAACTCTGATAATTCATATTGGAAAAGATATAGTTATGGAAGATTTACAAGTATCATCTACTCGATACTTGGCAACACCCTATTAAAGTTTATAAGTGTAATAGAAAGAATATATGACAAAGACCAGTGCTTGCTATAAGCATAAAAGGAAATTCGAGATGAAATACTGGGACTTGATTGATGAGGTCAAGCTTGTGAAATATGATAAATACAAGTAATCTAACTATGTTTGAAAACAAGTATCCATTTGGCAACCACCAGGTAAATGTTTAAAATTTTCTGCATAGAGGAGATGCAATAAGACTGTCATTTTACTAATTGATTGGCCTGTGCCTAGAAAACACAGAGCTGATACAGCATTTGTTGTCTACAATTTGTTTGAGAATGTTAGGGCTATTTTGGGCCTTCACCTTGCAAGTCTACAGATAACAATGCACATTCTGCACTACAGGGAAGAAACATCCCTGTTTCCTTTTCCATACTTTATTTTCTTCCTTTACTTAGAGATATTATTTACGAAAATAAGGTAAGGGTGTCAATAGGGCCATGCTATAGACAGGCTGCACCAGATATGGCCTAGATCTCTGCTGTGCTAAGCTGTCAGAAAATCTAGAAGGTCCAGCACGACCCACAGTAGATGCAGCTGCCTGGCCTCTGGGTTTTTTACTTTAAATGTTCTTTTTCACATTAGATATTTAAAGAGGAATTGAAATAGTAATAAAGAAACAAAAAAATTAGAAATATTATTTTATTGACTGTTCTTCTAGAGTACAATTTCAAAAGCAAAGTTTTTTCAAAATAACTTTTGTGTTTACAGTGAGTAGAAACAGGAAAGAAGAAAAGGGGAACGATAAAAAAAGAAAGAAGAAAAAGAAGGAAGAAGCAGAAACGGTGTTGTGTCCGATTGAACTTGGAGAATCCAACACATATCCCATACCCGTACCCATGTCGTGTCGTGTCGACATGAGTACTCTGGCAATTTCGAAGAGAACGAGCATCAAAGAATAGAAGTTGTTAGATGGTGATATTGAGAGAATGTGTGTGAAAAATTTCGAAAAAAGAAATGAGTTTAAATATTTACCAAAAAATCTAAAATTAACAAAAAGAAAAAAAGAAAAGAAATGGGAGTTCAACTTCCAAAATGGATACATCCATTAGATTGGTTTTTTCCTTTTTTTTCTTAAGTTGGTCCACACAAGCCAGCCTGCAAGGGCCATGGACCTGGCAAAGCCCACTTTTATGGGTGGACCCACCAACGACACAGTCCCAACCAAGCCACCTTGGGCCTGGGCATCTCTGGCCCCACCACAGCACAGTCCTAACAAAGCCGCCTCGGGCCTGGGTATCTCTGGCCCATTTTGACGCCTCCAGAGTGAGGTATAGAGACTTTTTTTTCTTAACTAAAAACATTTACATTAATAATGCAAAGATACTATACCAATAAGAAAAGGCAGCACAAGTTTCAATATAGAGTATGAATAAATTTTATGTTATGAAAGTAGATTAATATATGAAGAATGATGAAACACTTCACCTCTGACGGTCCAAAAAGGCAAACTTTAAAATTTCCATCTGCTAAAAGTCTCAATCTATTGCAACCAGCACAAAAGTGCTCCGTCATTGATGTGATGAAGGAAACTGTACCCTGGTGACCATCAATTCTGAAATTCTTGGCTGTCTCTGAGGGATGGTCCCGAATCCTTTGAAGTCCTGGAAACCGTTTCACCTGTTCAATAAATTGAACCATTAAAGGCATGCAGAAAAGAATATCAGAATCTAAAACCGTTGAATATTGCAGAGTTCTACCTTACCACTCTATCCAACATTTCGGAGTATGGTACAAGTTTCTTCACATTCCAGACATTTCCGTCAAAAGGCATAAACTCAATAAACCGGACATTGATTAGCTTATCACGTGTTAACTCGACAAAATCACAAATTTCATCATCATTGAATCCACGCATTACGACACAATTCAACTGAAACAGAAGGTTCAAAGCATGTATTTGAGATGTCCTTATAAAAACTCTTGACATTGGAAAGGAAGAAACCAAATGAACTAAACAACTTCCAGTGTTGGAGATAACCACGCTCCGTGCCAGCTCATAAGGCTGTGTTCCATGATTATTAGCCCTTGTTTGAGCCTCATTCTCTAAAAACTCATTTTTCTCCAAACTTATTTTCAACCACACATTCTATCAACAATATAATTTTTCACGAAAACCCTAAATTATTTCCTGTTGTTTAACCACACATTCTCCAAAAAAAATCACTATTACAAAATCTATTTTATCGGGAGAATGTGTGGTTGAAAATCAGTTTGGGAGAAAAATGAGTTTTTTAAAAGATGGGGCTCAAACATGGGCTAAATATGGAAAGGTCAAAATGATTATATGAAAGATGGGAAAACTTACTTTGACAGGATTATATCCCAAATCTATAGCTGCATCAATCGACTTCATTACCCTTTCATGTCCTTTACGCCTAGTCATAAATTCAAATTTTGCAGGAACCAAAGTGTCTAAACTTATATTCAACAAACTAAGTCCACATTCTTTTAACGATGGAAGTTTCCTATCAAGAATAATTCCGTTTGTAGTCATGGCCAGGGTCTTCAATCCATTTAGAGTTGACAATTGTAAACAAATTTCTTCAATATCCTTCCTAATGGTTGGCTCCCCACCAGTCAAACGAATTTTGTGTACACCAGAACTAACGAATAAATTTGCCAAACGAACAATCTCGTTCGTTGAGAGAAGATTCTGGCTAGGAGTGAGCTCTGCACCCTCAGCTGGCATACAGTATTGGCATCGTAAATTACAACGTTCTGTTAATGATATCCTCAAGTAAGTATGTTGCCTCCCAAATGAATCAACTAACATATCAGAGACAGGATTATCTTTTATTGCATCCTCTGCTAATGTTCCACATGAGGTTGAGAACATCTTCAGTGTGGAGCCATCTAAATGGCCACTTAGACCTTGAGTATCCCCGCTTCCATGCAGAAACATATTCTTGGCCTGTTATTTGAAAATGACTATAATTAACTAATTAAGACTAGTAACCGAAGAAAATGCACAATGAAAGTCAACCAGCATTGTGTAAGCTGATTCAACAAACAGGAATAAAAAAGTAAGACAAAACTACAAAAATAAAAATGAATGTGATAGATCAAAGGGGGAGAGGGAAAAAAAATGAAGCAATCTGTCTACAAACCTAACTATGGCAATTTCTTCGTGAACGATAGAAAAAACTAATAGAAAGGAAAATACTTCATCTGAAGAAGTGTATGGACTAGTTAGCATAGTGAAAAAACAAATTACTCTTCACATAGAGCAACTGGATTGACCACGAGAAGTAAATTAAAAGAATGCTACAACTGCATTGAGTGGAAACAAGAACTAATTCTTCTCCATCCCTTCTTCCCAAGTCTGAAAATGGAAGGAAGCGGAAAAACAATCATTCAAATGGAACCTAAAAGGCTTTGGCATGCAGAATATTCCAGCATAACTTCACTATCACTAGCCTTCTTGGTAAATTGACAAGTTAGCCTTTCAAGCATAAACAGAAGATATCAACTGCACAGTGTCCTTCTTGCCAATTTGGTAATATAAAGAATATTCACTCGAGATTTCTGAACTTTTCTCAATAGTACAAAAGGAAAAGTGGAAAAAAGATAATTTTAGGATGATAATGAGTTTACATAATGAACTCTGGAAAACAATCATTAAGAAGACTTCAAATTTTGTATGGTAACTTATCCCTCATCTGTAACATTAATAATTTGGACCAACTTATTTCTCAAATTTCAATTGACACTATTCCATATAAATCATGTTCGTTCATAAGTGTAACTATCCACATCTTCTGAACTCTGAAGCTTAAATTTTATCGTCCAGTATTAAAAACATCAATAGAAATCAGCTTTTTTTTTTTACTTTCTTTCTTTCTTGAACCCTTTTCTTTTTCAATTTCAAAGAATAGCAATGATCTCGTCACAAGTTTTAATCACATAAGTACCCGAGATTAGCATATGGAACACGCCAGCCAAAACTATAAATGTCGTAAATACATAAACCCTGCCCATATCATTTTCCATAATCACGAGCACGAAGAAAAACTCCCACAAATTAAAATTCAAAATCAAACCAACCAAGTTCAAATCAAATGAATCGTGCTCCTGATCAATAACTCAAATTGTGGCTGTTTATAAATGCAGCCGAACCCATCACTACAAAATATATTACTAAATTGGGTGCAAATAACTTAGTGCCGCATAAACATCATAAAAGTATTTCAAAAAATGCAAAGAAGCGTACCAAGCTTAAATTTCTGCAACCGCGACGCCATTGGAAAATTTTGGAGATGGCGGAATGCATGAAGAAAGCAAATTAAGTCCGCAAATATTTCTGCTTATTCTGTTCCTTCTCTATGAAGTTTGGGATCTCAATGAGTGAAAAAATGTGATGAATAAGCGTTGGCTGAGATTGGGATGAATTTGCTTTGGAATATAGGAATCTCTCTTTTTAAAAATGGTAAAAGGAAACATATGGCAGTGAGACAAAAATGTACCCAAAACTACAAAGAAAGAAAACGATGGCTGTTCAATTTGCATCGCCGCCACAGAGACAACTAGCTTGTGCCTTGCGCCAAAGGTCAAACCGGTGTTTTTCACATTTTACATTACATTTGCGTGGCTCATGTTAGTAAACCCATTATAAACACTTTCAATCACACTAGACGTAATCGCTGACATAATGTCGCGTGGCTCATGTTAGTAAACCCATTATAAAAACTGACATAATGTCGTGACAATTTATTATTGTACTGATTAAAAGACAGTCAATATTTTCAACCAATCAAATTTTGTCCAAACATATTATGTCAACATTATGTCACATATTTGTCAACACCTATTATATCAAGCATTATGTCACATAATTGCAAAATATCATTATTCAAACACTTATACCCATATATTTCAAAAAATTCACAAATTTATTTATTTATTCATCACACATTTTTATCAATTTATAATGTGAAAAATTTATGAACACTTCTCAAATTTACTTTTTGGACAAAAATCTTGAGGTCCCTTCAAAGTTTACACTTTCTGCAACCTTAAATTTTAGTCATACTTTGTTGAATTAAGATTGTTTGTCAGAAGTATTTTGAAACATTTCTTAACATCCATTCACATAGGGATGAGATCCATGTGAATAAAAAAGATTACAAAAAAATAAAATTCCTACCCTTTATTGTGATGGGGCTGTCAGCATAGCAGAGTTGTACTTTGTTAGTCTTTTTGCTTTATATTTATGTTTGAACTCCAATAGTTCCTATGTTTGTTGTCGTTTTACTAAAAGTGATAGATGAAATATCGTTCCTTAAACTATACACCATGTCCACAAGAGGTCACTAAACTTTAGTGATGAGTGTATTTTACATGTTTATTTATGTTATTAAACTTGTTAAATATTGATAATTAGAGCAAATTTCTACCTAATTTAGTGTAAATTTGTTATTGTATGTAAAATTTGAACTTATAGCATTCCGAGCAAAAATGAAGGATTTTGAGCTTAATTAAATTTAATTCGAAACAATTGAAGGCTACCCAAATTACAATGAGTTGATAAAAAGTTTTAAGATGATAATTGGAGGAAATTTACAATTTTTAGGAGTGAAAGTCAACATTTGAAAATTTTGTATGCGCATTTTTCGAACTCGAGGACGACCAATTTCATATGATTATGAAGTTTTCAGATCAATATGGAAAACTTTTGAAAGTTACAAGATCAACATTGAGCATTTGGACAGAAAATGACCAAAATTGGACAATATTAAATTTTATGGACCGAAATGAAATACACTGGAATGACCGCGGTCCGGGTTAATGCCCTGTTTGCCGCGGTTCATTGTGGTTTTGCTTACCGCGGCGAACCATGATTCGGTTTGGGGGGAGGCTTTGGATTTTTAAATTTTTTATTTTCTTTCTCTGGTTTGAATCCTTTTCAAAGCACAACTCCCTAAAACACCTTCTCATTATGTAAGCACATTGTCTAGGTGAAATTAAAGGAGGAGAAGTATTCCAAAACAAAAATTAGAGAGAAAAGGGAGGAAAAATCAAGAAATAATTCAAAAACTAGGGGTATGACCATTTTCAAATTTCATTTTTCGAAAATACTAAAAACACATTTATTTATATATTTTCAGAAACGAATTTCCAAAAACGATTTTAAAATTTACAAAGAAAATTAAAAACGACATTTTTTTTTTTTGATATTTTTAATTAAAATCAAGCTAAAATTTTCAAAACGCGTCTTGAGTGTTTTCAGTTTAACATCACCCCAACCACCACCAACGCCGCCGCGCCACAACACCGCCAACACCACCAACACCAAGACCGCTATCACTAACCCCCACCAACACTGCCTAGATCCACCACACCACCATCACCATCGTCCACCGCCGTTGCCACCACCACCTGCACCACCAACATTGCCTAGATCCACCACACAATCATCACCATTGTCAACCGCCACCACCACCGTCAACACTTCCACCTGTACCATTAACACTGTCTAGATCCACCACACCACCATCACCATCATTGATCGCCACCAACATCGTCAACAACTCACCTGCACCACCAATAAAAACCATTGCTAAATCGACTGTAGTCACCAACAAAAAACCTCCGCCAACACACCTACCTACACAACTAACAAAAATCACCTAAAACCCCCCAACATCACCAAAACTGTAAAGTCCCGAAATTTTTTATAGAATATAAATAATTATTCTATATACTATATTTTAACATTTTAGAAAGTTAGGGACTAAAGTGCATATACATTAAATTTATTTTTATATGGGTCAAATATTTAGATATTAATAAAACAATGATAAATATATAGATATTTGGCTCATTGGATAGATCATAATTAATTATACACATTAGGTTCAAGAAGAGGTTGATTCGAATATTTCAACTCCAAGATATTTTGGTTTGAATAAGTTATTAAAAGAAAAAACTAACCTTTCGTTTTCATTGAATAATTGAATAAAGATGTGCTACTGCCAAGTGTAGGAGCGGTGGGAGTTTTTATTATTATTTAATTACTTGTCTTCAATTGGGATTTGATATGGGCAGGATTCCACGTGCTGAATTATAGTTGGGAAAAGAAATGGATTTGAGACTTTTTAGGAGGGAAGCATGACATAAAATAATGGAATTTATACCTTTTAGGGGAAAACGTGTCATGACATAATGGTATTGAGATTTTCAAGGAAGAAAGACATGATATTTCCCTTTTCTATTTTATATGTACCGTAAATAAGTATCCATTATCAGCCCTAAAGAGGAAAAAGAAGAAAAAAATATAGATACTTGTTCTAGTAGCAGTAGCACCACGATCGAAACAAAGATTTTAAGAACATGAAATTATTACTTTTCTTCCAGCAATTCTTTTATCGACCAAGGTAGGATTTCGAGACGTAAATGATTGTCCCGTTTAATTTATTTCTTCATATTAATAACTATTATACTTATGAAAGTTATGATTTGATATAATAATGATATGATATAAAATGTGTTAAAATGATTAATAGTTGCAATATAATAAAGTGTAGAATTTAAACTTATCGACCGATCGAGTCTCGTGACAACATGATGTCTTAAAACGAAATTGTCCATCGATAACTGCTGCGACCTTTATGGACAATCACTTTCAGGATACAACGATCAAATAAACCAATTGTGCAGCAATCACAATTGATTTCCAGAACTCTCAAGTGTACTCCAANAATATTTTTTCTTTAATAGAAAGATACAATTTCGTTTTTGTGTGTTTTTCCTAATGTCCAGATGGGTGTTTATATAGGCAGAAAAAAGATGAAACTGCCACCATCATGATCCAACATTATTTGCAGTGGTAATGAGTTGTTAATACTGGATAGTTAAAAACAATCATATTTTACTAGCTAGTTGACCCATTAAATAATTACGAAAATGATTAAAAAAATAATTATTATTTTATTTGGATCAAGAAAACTCAAGAGTCCGAGACCCAATCAAAGACCTTTTAATA
>CAIGRN010008879.1:0-13312 GCA_903798345.1 Fraxinus anomala | reverse complement strand
AAAATGTCATTTTCACATATTTTCTCAATTAAAAATTATGAAATGACGAATATATCATTCTCTTTAAATAAAACAAAAAGAAAAAAACTAATTGCAATCACAGTCCCAATTTTTTAAAAAAGGGCAAATAAGTTCCAAATAAATTATTAAATGGGTAATTAGTACATAATGTCCATATCCTTCACCGTTATTGCAAAATGTTGGTATGAAAGTGTAAATACACTCTAAACACATGGTGTATTTGTAAAATTCATTATTTGAATGAAAATAAATGAAAACGAATATGGAAATAACGTCACGTACATATTTCAACCTTATAAAATCGGTACGAGTAAAGGGAAAATCACACAAATGTCCAGTACGCATAAAAAACGTACTAATAAAGGGAAAACAAATGCAACACTGATCATCACAACAAACGGAGTGCTCACACCTTAAGCGGTAGCGACATTTTGTCCCTCTCGAAGCAGTACTCCATGAACTTAAACCGCAAGTACGGTGTCGTGGCAGCGGAGTACGAGTTTCAATTTTCTTTATCCCGTAAGAACCACAGTAAAAAGAGGTGGAGCTCGTCACCTTCCTGTACATGCCCAGAGGACAGAAGCTCCTTGACACACTCGCCGACCGACATTATACCCTTCTGATACGATCTCGTGATAGAGGCGAGATCTATTCCAACACTGACCATTTGCTCAAGGGACGCTGAAACCTCTCGGGCACCGTACATTTTCTTCTTCCCTTTCTGTTTCCTGTGTTTGCATTTCCTTTTATCCCCACTACGGTTCCCGAATATATGTATGGACGAGGGAGCTCTACTTTCTACTTGACTACCACTGGAATCGGTTGCCTCCGCGTTGATGGGCATCTGGCCTCCGTACTTTTTGTCGCTATCTGTGCTAAAGTCAAAACCACGCCGCGACAACTTCGTTTTCACGACGATGACATTCATTGAAATGTAAATACACTCTAAATAACGTGTATTTGTAAAATTCACTATTTGAACATGAACAGGAATTTGCATTTCGTGTGGGCCCCAATGTCCTTGATAATGTCATACTCATCTGACACGGGTCTTTCCAACATGTTGTTTGGGTAAAACGCTGGTGGCATTATTTAAGAAATCCCAAGAATGCCCTTCAATTTTGCCTCTGATATTTGTGGTACATATCGACACGTGATAATCAGCATGGTTAAAATTGTAGGTGCATTGATTAGTATTGAAAATTCATAGAATTGATTATGCAACAAAGAAATCATTTCATTAATGCAAATTTGTGTTGAAAAGTCAACAAATTGAAGGATTACAAAAGAATTTTTTCCGTTCGTAAAAACGAACACAAGCTCCAGCTCGAAATTATTTTTGGAAATTCAGCATTCGAAGAGTTAAAAGTACCCAACGATGGCTTCGTCCATAAGCACTAACGTAACGCCTGTGCCATATAATCACGTAGTTGCTGCCATGACATGTCCTCTTCAACTATTGCATCGAGCTCGACGGCAATCTCGTCTTCTTCATTTGGTAGATCTATCTCGACGTCTTCATCATCTACTTCTTCGGCTCTACGAAAACCTTCATCCAGTCAATCGTTTCTCCTCAAGAAGTTATGTATTCCCATTGTGGCCATGATCACAGTTGTTTGCGCTCTCATACTGTAAGCAAGCATTCGATCAATGATCTTCCACCTCTGTTTCCAAACACTGACCGCACGCTCAATAACGTTACAGCATGATAGTGATGAAAATTAAACCGCTCTCGTGCATTTCGAAACCGACGGCGTTGTCCATCCCTTGCGTGCCCAAATTCTTGAAAATGATATCTAATTTTAGAGCCCATATATGGAGCCATATAACCAGGCCTATGTGTGAACCCTTAGTCAACCAGTTAATATTTCCCATTCGCTAGTTCTGGAAAATTGATTTCGAGACTATGTATAGCTCGAGCTAATATTTGACTATCGTAGGTGTTCCCTGTTGTTCCCGGCAGCACGAACGTAAAACAAAGATTGAAATCACATGTGGCCAGTACATTTTGTGTCGGTATTCCCTTCCTTCCGATATAATGTTCTTTTCTATGTCGTGGCAACACAACTCTCACATGCATTCCGTCGATCGCACCAATGCAATCCTGTGATTTTTCGCACATATGAACACAATTCGTTTCATAACCACTATCAATGTTTAACCTTCAGTTACGTAAGAAGTTTTACCTGGAATATGGGATACCATTCCACAGGTGGATGATGGTGAGATGCGCCTTTGTTGTACCTCGGATCTGGTTTAATCATGTCTGATGCGAACGCCACGCAAACACGCAGGATTGTCTTGAAATACTGACAGATGGTCTGCAACGAATGATTGAACAACATTTGCACTTGGAGATAACCTTTGTCGTATGCTAGTATACATAAAAACATTCTCACTTGTTCGTATATGTCAATATTCGCGCTGCTGGAAATATTGTACTGATCACAAAGGATGTGCGTGAAGTACAAAACATCGGAGGATACATTCTAAATTCCTGAAAACACATTTGTAGATAAACATGTATATTTTGTAGCATAAAAATGTGGCCACATTGTGATGTCGGGGAATAAATATCGACGTGCTTTATTCAGTGCCAAGTAATCGCGAACGATGAGCTCAGCTATTCTGCAATACTGGAACCTCGTGTTTATGTCATGCTCTAGCTGTTGAATCAAATTTTTATCAGAACTCGATGATGAATCAGACTTCGATTCAACATTGCAATATGTTTCTGAAGATGAGTGCTCATCAAAATTGTCCGACATCTCTTCGAACTACTTTACGTGGTTTAGTGAACACAAATGTTGGTTTCAAATTTTCCCCAATTTCAGGCCTAACGAAGGCGCTTGGAGGATTCAAGAGTGTTTGATAGGATTATACTGTGTGTAGAATGCCATGACTTGCATTTGCTTTTGGTACTTATAACTCGAAGGGGGTGTTATATCATGAAGGAAAGAAGATGTTGCAGTGTCAATCACATGACCTTTTTGAAATCTCTTCTCATAGCAAGTTACACGTGAATGAAATCAAGATGCAGGGAATATATTCCCTGCAATATATTCCCTTCAATATCTATATTCCTTGCAATACCTGTGATATTTTATTAATTAGCCACTTATTATGATAGAGGTTTGAAAATTTATATTGCCTTCATATCATTACATACTGCAATGTACATTTCCAAACAATATTTTTGAGAAAATATTCCCCGTAGAAAATAAATTTCAATACGGCACTATAAATGAACGTCAGCGTCGTGAAAATGAATATGGAAATAACGTCACGTACATATTTCAACCTGATGTCCAGTACACATAAAAAACGTATAAATAAAGGGAAAACAAATGCAACATTGATCATCACAACAAACGGAGTGCTCACACCTTACGCGGTAGCGACATTTTGTCCTTCTCGAAACAGTACTCCACGAACTTAAACCGCAAGTAAGGTGTCGTGGCAGCGGAGTACGAGTTCTAATTTTCTTTGTCCCGTAAGAACCACAATGCAAAGAGGTGGAGCTCGTCACCTTCCTGTACATGCCCAGAGGACAGAAGTTCCTTGACGCACTCGCCGACTGACATTACACCTTTCTGATACGATCTCGCGATGGAGGCAAGATCCTTTGCATTTCCTTTTATCCCCACTACGGTTCCTGGATATATTCATCGACGAGGGAGCTCCACCTTCTACTTGACTGCCATTGGAATCGGTTGCCTCCGCGTTAATGGGCATCTTGTCACCTCCGTATTCTCTGTCGCTATCTGTGCTAAAATCAAAACCACGCTACGACAACTTCATTGGGGACATCGCATATTTCATTGAGTCACCAGTGTCGCCGAACAATTTCCCATATGTATTGTCTATCTCACTGCAATCAAAGTTTTTAAACTTCGCGTATTTTAAGTTTTCCTGCATGAACAAGATAGGGAAACAGTTTTAGTCATATGTAGTGGAAAAGTCCTAAATTTCAAACATAAAACAAATAGATAAATCGATTAACTGCTTTAAATTGTGGATATGTCATGTGAACTTCAAACGATCCCAAATTTACATCTCGAAATGAAATTCCCAACAGCCTGACTATGTTATTCAACCATTTTTGGTTATATTGTCTCTGATTCTGGGCACCATCAATCCTGATTATCACACTAATTGCAAATTCGAATGAAATGAATGTTTATATCTCAATCCATTTGCAAAGCATTTCGACCACCAATACCAACATAGCCAACGTAATCACAACCTACCAAAAATCCTTAATTCGTCCCAAAGAATTTCTGTAATTCAAATAATCAACAAAATTCATAGTAGTTCCGTATCCACAAAGACTGAAAATTCTACAAAACAAATAAAGAAAACTGCACAAATAACAGAGACAAAACAACGAAGTGAAGACATGAAAAAAAACCCAGAAATATTTATATCTCAATCCATTTGCAAAGTATTTCGACCATCAATACCAACACAACCAACATAATCACAATCCACAATTTCCATCTCGAACAACAGCAGGCACATTTGTAAGAAAAAAGAACATACCTTAATTTTTGCTTCCTTTTTGCTTCCCACCAATGGTCCGGGGCGTGAATTCTTCCAGTACCTGAGCGGTACTCAATTTCGGTGCATCGCAGTAACTCGAAAAGGTGTTTGTGTTCAATTCGCAGTTTATTCCAATAGTTCTTCATTTGAGATGTAGTCCAACTCTTTTCTGTTGAGGCGTTGAACATGTTTGCGATACGAGCCTATCCTTTTGGGGATAAGCATTTGCCTCGTCGATGGCCTTCGGCAATGACAAGTTCGCAGGTGTCGATAAACACTTTGTGCTCTGTTGGGTTCCATTTTGCCCACTTACGTACCATTGGCTGAGGCTCATGAGGGTTGGAAGAGTTATGATTCAATGGGTCTCGGCCTCCAACTTGGTAACACTGCAAGGGGGAAAATGGGTTCAAGAGTTACGCGACAGTTAGACGAAAGAGAAATAGAAGGAGCAAAAATGGTGATTTCATCCATTAATTGTAAGAAAATCTGCATACAGTCATTCAGCCGAGAAGATGCAAATAAGGAATATATTACCGTGTTGTCGGGGTAATAGTTCCACTGGGATCCGTCATTCTCCATAGAAGGCAAATATGGTTTGAAGAGAAATATGATTACCAACGGGCAGAGCTTTAGTTGGTGGGTCAAATACAACGTTTGATTTTCCGTCAGCAAAGACGTTTGGCATTGGACGATTGGTGGCAAGTTTTTTCACTATATTTTTCAGTGGATCGACCAGTGATACTTTCCCAGCTGCGGCGCCTTCTTCGTTTGAGTGGTGCCTTTCCTCCTGTAGGGTAAATTAGTGGAGGGGTGTTGTGTACATTTGCAAATTGACTTGAGGGCAAAATAGGTAGTGTAATGCAACGGTCAAATGAAATGAATCTGTGCTCTGACACAGAAATTGAATTCTTTTGTTTTTTTCCCACAAATGCACTATAGTAAAATGAATTTTCCCCAAAAGAATGAGATTCAAACGGGGGCTTAATCAATATTAATAGAAAATGCTCACATAAAAAATGGTTCATGTGGCAATCTAAAAGTTCAAGCTAAAATCCATATTCTTGGTGTTAGAGCCAAATAAAGGAATAACTATAAAAATAAAATCATAAAAATAACAAAAATTTAAAAATCTTAAAAATTCAAAACAAACACAAAAACTAAAAACTAAAACTAAAAATCGAACTTAACATTTTGGTTTATAAGGTTGCACATCAACCTTTCTTAAAGATCCTTAAATATTATTTTGTACTCTTGTTCGATTTGGACTTACGAGTACTAAACTCACATTCTCCAACCATGAATCCAATTATATAGGTAAAAACAAATAGTGACCAAAAATTGCATGTTTATGGTGTGGAGATGACAATAGAACCCAAATCGCCCAAAATCACAAGAGAATTAGGGTTTCTTTTCATGCGTAAAATAATGTCATTTTTGCCCCCCAAAAGAGTTTAATATTATAAACAAGGGCATATTTTTCAATTTTTTCAATAAGAGGACATATTTTTCACACTTCTTCAAATTTAGGCCGTCTAGGGCGTAATTTCCTCTTCTTGCCCCCACTTCTAAAATTTTTGCCCATTCGATTTTTTTTTTTTTGCCTTCTCTCCCGCTTTCTTCAACAGAAATCCCTCCAGCTCCTCTCAAGAACAGGTTCGTGACTTTAGATTCCATAATTTTAGAACATATTTTTTTTGACACCTGATACAGTGTTGAATTTGATGACTGAATACTGATTTTATTTATGTGCCATTACTGCAAACAAAATTTGATTCAATAACTTCAATTGTTACTTTATATGCATCTCTTCCAATGTCGGAATTTTGCATATAAAAATATTTAGTTGGTTTTTCATCAGGATTTATGATTTTGATTAAAAAAATCTGCAATTCATCGGTTACAAAATTCAATAAACCGTCTCTCAAGCAAATGTAAAATCATCCCTCTTATGTGAAATTTCTTGAAAATCTCCCTAATGGGCTACAACGAATTCGTAACTGCCTTCTGCCACTATTAGAACTCTGTTTTGTTTTGCACTCTGCAATTTCATATTCCTAATTTATAAAAATTTGTGATTTCTAGTGAGATTTGGTGACCTCATAGTAATTGTGATTGCACTTTGAGATTCTGTTGAAGGACTGTGTATCGAGTAGTTCATTTTCGGATAAAGTTATGGTTATTAACATGTTCTTTAGGGTGGTTTGCAGCATTTTTATTAATTTTTCTTATATTTCTTTTGTGGTTTGGGAGTTTCATATAGATATATCTTGCAAGAATTGAGCTTTTGACTTGCTAAAAAATTTTTTGCCAGGCATAAATTGCAATTTCAAGCATTAAAAACGAATTGTATTCTCTTTAGGCTTTTTGTTAAGTTTGATTTCTTATCGTTCGCTTTCTTTATTGATGAGTGCTCTGCGCTAGTCATTGTTCGGAGGCTTCATTGCTTCCAAAGCATTCAAGCTTCAACCTGGGATGGATTGTCCATCTCCTTTGGAATCCGTTGATTTCCATAGGAGGAAAAAAGAGGGATTGAGAAGAATTTTCTTGAGTAAATGTGTGAAATCCAAATTAAATCAATCAAATCCAAGCAGTTGTAATGGATTTTCTTCATGGATTTAAATCTAGACTCCATATCCTTTACCATTTTTTCATAAAACTCTTCCCCATTTGTCAAAAGGGAAAAATAAATTTATTAATAGAGGTCTTTATGCCACTGTTATTTTTTGATACTTATACTTTTCCATTTTAGATATTATGAAAAAGGACAGAGGCCGTAAGCTTTATGGGAATCATGTTCGAACGAGAGCTTGTGTTTCTGGTGATGAAAGCTGTGACAGCAATGATTTAATTGATGAGCATGCATTTGATGAAGAAAAAGCATATAAAGCCCTCACACGGTTCTTATACAATGCCAGTGTACCACCTTGCTCAGTTGAAGAAGAGTCTTTCAAACACTATGTGAAGTCAGTTAACCCGCGTTTCGATGTTGAATATGACACTGTTATACATCAGTGCTCGGAATTTCACAAGGAAGAGAGAGTGAAATTGAAAGAGATTTTGAGAAGTTTGGATGGACGAATTAGCCTCTCAGTGGATATTATGAGACATGACAAGGGTAGTGTCTATGATCAAGATTACAATTTACCTGATGGCCAGACAAACCTTGATTATCTGTGTGTAAAGGCTCATTTTATTGGTGAAGATTGGAAACTGAAAAGTTATATTCTCGGCTTTTCTCCTACCTTGGATGGTACTCCAGAAAATCTTCCTGAAAATGTTATTCTGAAATATCTTTCTGATTTGGAAATTGAGGATAAGGTATTTACTCTCACATCTGCAACTGCTATAGTGAACCTTTATGAGAATGCCGTGATAGTCAGAAATAAATTACAGGAGAAAAGAAGGATCCCACTTGATGGTCGGTTATTTCACTTGGGTTGTTGTGCTGACATTTTGCGTTCTGTGGTGGCAGAGGCATTTCAGAAAATTGAATATATTATCCGCAAAGTTCGCCATATGGTCTTCTGGGGAAACTCGGCATTACTGTGGAATATGACATTGCACAAGTTGCAAGAGGCACTGGTGTTGGAGGCTAAAGGACAGTATTTAGAAACTGATCATTGCAGGGGTCGTGATATTCCATCTGCTGAAGAGTGGAAGAAAGTTCGAGATGTTTGTAAACTTGTCCAGAATGTATATGATGTTGCTGAAGTTCTTTTCGAGACAAAACATGCTAGTGCAGGCATCTATGTTCATAATTTTCAAGAATTACAAGCAAGTTTGCTAAAAGAATCCAGAAATTCAGATAAATTTGTTAGAATCATAGCTCAGAGGATGCTAAAGAAGTTTGAGAAGTACTGGAAGAACATGTTCCTTGTTCTGGCTATTGCTACGGTTTTGGATCCTCGATATAAAATGAAGTATATCGAATTTTCTTCCTTGAAGTATGATACTAGTTCTGGTATCTCAGAAGTCACAGCCATTTCAGAGTCCATTCATAGGCTTTATGATGATTATGTTACTCACGAAACCAAGGAAGAATACACCATGAGTGATTCGAATTCTGAGTTTGAAGAAGAGCTTCCTGCAAACATCAAAGAAAGACTCATACACTCAAACTTCGGTTTTAATTGTTTAGATGAGTATAACAAGTTCATCGAATCTGATAGTCAATCCCAGCCCAAGAAGTCAGAGCTCGAATGCTACTTGGAAGAACCTGTCGTGCCTTGGAGCAAGAACTTCAGCATGCTTTCTTGGTGGCAATCTGTGAGCCCCAAATATCCTACCCTGTCCAAAATGGCTCGTGATCTCTTACCAATACAATTTTCTCTCGCTACTGGTTTAGAAGCATTTTACACCGAGCTACGCGAGCCTGATCAAAATTTAGTTTTCTTGGATATATTGAATGCTGGATGAGGCTTAGCTTGTTATCTATCGCTGATGATAAAGACATGGACTCGTACCAAAAATCGGTACGAGTTAGTGAGAAGATTGCTAGGTGATAATTTGGTCACCGGTAGGAATCTAAGTTCTCATTTGAACATATAAATGTATAATATTTATCGCGTTTACTCCTTGTTTGAGCCTCATTATTTTAAAAACTAATTTTTCCTCCTACTCATTTTCAGTTACACATTCTCTTAATAAAAATTTGTGCACGTAAATCCTATTTTTTTTCTTCAACAAAAAGTTTTGACAATACTTGCACCAAAATCCCTGATTTAACATAGTTGGCAAGCTATCTATAGTAAAATTATCACGTGATCACAATCATCTGATAATTGTTAAATTAATTAATCGTATTTAATAATTGTTAACTTAATGATCAGTCAAGCGATTAGTTCAATCCTATAATAGTACAGCTCTACCTAGGCCCAAAAAATAATTCAAAATTGGGTACAAGAATTAAAATATATTCATGTTCATGTTTCGTTTACTTATTTATATTTTTGTTTTTGTTTTTATTCTGCCAGTACTCCTCAACAAGATGCAGATTCCACGAGTGATTTAGATTATTCCATGAGTAAAAATCTCATATTACAAAGAAAATTTGAGACTAATTTTTTTTTATTCATGATGATATTATTTTGGTTTTCTTTTTTCTTTTGTTCTAAATTATAAATCATTTTTCTTTTTAACAGTATTGTTAATTTTCTAATGTGTTCATATTTAGCCCTTATTTGTTTGGTACTCGTTATTTTCAAAATGGATATTTTTTCTTATTTTTAACCACAAATTTTTTAATAAAATAATATTACATGCAAATTTAAAAAAAAAAAATCTTATTTTTTAACCACACATTTTTTAATAAAATACTATTCCAAAATGCATTTTGGACAAAAAAAAAAAAAAATGGCTTAAACGGGCATTAATATGTGTTCTTATTAACAAATATAAACTATTCTTATTTAAATTATTATTTAATGCAGGGGTATATTAAAAGAATAGATAATTAAAATTTATATTTTTAATCGAAATGAGTAGTAATTATGCGTCAAAGTAAAAAGAGTTATTACAAATGATGTTGAAACGCATCGTTTTATGGTCGGTCAACTAACCTTAGTTTCTACTATACGTAGAAAAAAACTAGAAAAGACCACTTGAACGGTCGAAGATCCAGGATCTCGTTTAAAGGGCAAAGTCATGCTGCCTAAGCTCGCTTGGATTTTAATCAATTTGCGGGTATGTGTCTATTTAACTTTACTTTTTACTCTCATTAACACTATCTTGCTTTTGCAAAGCTCAATCATTCTTACTTTAATTCCACTTTTGTGCTTCGTCGAAATTCAGAATGACCCAAGAAAAAGTTGCTAACTGCTTGAAGTTGAAAAATAACCTTGTGGGCATACTTTATTCTTTTTTTTTTCGACTTTAATTATTTTTAAATGTGAACTTGAAGCTTATTTTAAATTATTGCTTTTATTTTCTGCTTTGGATTGGATCTTTAGCTCATTATGTTTGCAGAAAATGATAATGGAAGAGAAGATTTGAGAATTAGGTCGATGGCATTTTTGTTTAGTGACCAAATCAAAAGCATCAGTTAGTTATATGGTGGTGGAGGTGGAGGTGTACAAGAATGCTATGTGAGGAAATTTGGGAATGAAGAAGTGGACAGGTGGAGTTGTGATAATTTTCCTTGGTTTAGTTTTGGTTGTGAGTTACAGTTTTATAGGAAAAACTGAATCTCCAAAAAAGCAGTCTGCATATGAATTTTTCAATAACCATCCATCTGGGGAGGATAATGCGGATGAAAAGGCCGATGTTATTGATGAGAAATCCAAGAAAAAAATGGAAAGGCTGGCAACTGTCAAGGAAAAACCCCACTTTATGGATTTTGAAGGGCTGAGTGATTTGTATAGTTTTAATAGTAATTGGTCCAAAGAAGAATCTAATGCATTACTAGTATGGAATCAAATGAGATTTTTATTATCACGGTCAGATGCCCTGCCTGAAACAGCCCAGGGGATCAAAGAGGCTGCCATTGTGTGGGAAGATTTACTGAAGGATAAGGCTTCAAAGCTTGGGGATGTTAGGGAAAGTTTTGATTGTCCATACTTTGTTATTGCATCTAATACTACAATGTTGAAGAATGGGAGTGTTCTTGATATCCCATGTGGTCTGGTTGAGGATTCATCTATTACTGTGATTGGGATACCTGGTTCATGGCAAGACAGTTTTCAAATTGAACTCATCGGCTCGCAACTTCCTGAGGAACCAAAGCCTCCTATTGTGCTGCAATACAAGGTCTTTTTACCGGGGGAGAATTTGACGAAGGAACCTGTTAGTATTTTGAATACATGGACTAAAGAATCCGGGTGGGGTAAGGAGGAAAAGTGCCCTGATCATGGTTCAACTAATGTCCTAAAAGGTACGCCCTTATGTGGATTTGATGCCATTCTTCAGTTTCCATTTCTCCTCTATGTTTGTTTTAGGAACTAATTGCACCTGCATGGAGATAGCTCAAAATTATATATTTCACTCGCAATATAAGTGAAAAAATGCAGGCCTTCCATGTTAGCTACTATGATGATCGCTGGCTTATGAGATTGATGATGAGGTGTTCATATATTCATAATACTCATCCAAAAGCCATAATGATATTTTGAATATGGGAACCATTTAACCAGATATATTTCAACTGTTTGTGAACAGGAAAACCAACAATACCATGTCAAAATTCATGTTGGATTATTCATGTCTTTGCTAATTTGTCATATCACAGTTATACTAAAGCTCCAGTTATCGACTCGTTTTGGGGATTGCATGCAGTTTCTGGCTCCTTAGCATTAAAGAGATATTCTGCGATTGAGTGCTTGCTTTGTAATTTTTTTAAACATGTTTAGTCTAACCTCAGATTACGTGTGTGAGTTTTGAGAATTGCAGAAGTGACCCTCAATCATAAAATATAAAATAAATATCTCTCATGGTCCAAGAATGGATACATAACTGTATTGTTTGAAAGCTTCAAAGATATCATTTCCCCGTGCTATGCATGGTTGCTAAGAAAGGCAAATCTTAGGAGCTGAAGGGCCAATAAATCTGTGAATAAATATGTACTTTTTATTTGTTATGCATAGCTTCAGCAATCAATATACCTCAACTAATTACAAATTGGATTATGTCAGAGTCATAGCATTATGGTGCCTCCTTGCTGGAGATGAGCTGGTTAATAGTGAAAAGTCGCATCTTTTTGCAGGATATATAATTTAAATGCTTCAATACATTCTAATTATTACATTTTTCAAATTATTTATAATTGTATGACAAAGTTTGATAGATCTTATTGCTCTTGATTTTCACAATTTAACCTACGTCCACATGTATTCTTCAGTTGATGGACTTGTAAAGTGCAATACCCAAATCGTCGGAAGAACAATGGAGAACAATCCAAATGCAAGTCATACTGGCGACTTTAAGTCAAGTAATGTTTCTGAAGGGAGTCCACATGCAAACTCTAACTTCCATTTTGTGGAAGGTAACCCATTTACTGCAACATTATGGGCTGGTGAAGAGGGATTTCACATGACAGTGAATGGAAGGCATGAAACATCTTTTGCATATAGAGAGGTTAGTTTTCTGGCATATCTAGGTTAGTTTTAATCAAAGGCTTGGTGCACCATTTTTCATAAATGGGTTGCAATGAGACTTGAACTCGAGACCTCCATCTCCGATGATACAATGTTGAATCCCCTTGTATAAAAGTTAAAGTTGATAGATGAGAGAGAAGTTATTTATTTAAGTCATCTATTCCATGTACTAATAATGGAGTTTACACAATTGCAGAAGCTTGAACCATGGTTGGTTAGTAGAGTCAATGTGAAAGGTAGCTTGGATGTCGTATCTATCCTGGTGAAAGGATTGCCTGTTTCCAAAGATTTGGATTTAGTTGCTGATGCTAAGCACCTAAAAGCTCCTTCTCTTTCTAATAAAAGGCTAGTGCTGTTAATTGGGGTTTTCTCAACTGGGAATAATTTTGAGAGACGTATGACACTGAGAAGATCTTGGATGCAATATGACACTGTACGCTCGGGAGATGTGGCTGTTCGCTTTTTAATTGGACTTGTAAGTGAGGCATTGCAAACTAGGAGTTTGTTTTATCAGCCTAAGATAGTCTCAAATAACTTCTCTCTCCATTGTTTTTTGCCCAAAATTAAATTATGTAAGAATATGATAGTTCTTTTGAAATTTACGTAGTTCGACCCCAACAATACCTAGAGGGGGGTTAATAGGTATATTATGCGGAATTAAA
>CAIGRN010008868.1:0-17527 GCA_903798345.1 Fraxinus anomala | reverse complement strand
ATTGAGAATCATATTTGGTTAGGTGAAATCATAACCCTAGGCTTTCTCATCTTGATTATTCCCCTAACTTGCATTTATTTGTTGAATTTGTCAACAGATTCATCATTAGATTAGCTTAAAACGTTGATACAAAAATTCATCCATCTAGATAAAATAGAGGCTGCACACTCCATTCATATATTATAAAACTTGACACCGTACACTTGCGGTATAATTTACTTTGTATAAAACTCGTAACAAGTTTTTGGCGCCATTGTCGTGATTGTTTTATTTGACTTCTACTGATATTATTACCAATTAGCTTTATTTTAATTTAGATTTTTGTTTATATTTATTTTGTTTCTATCCTAATAGTTTCTTTGTTTTTACTTTCAACTGTATATGCGAAAAGAGAGGAATCTTGAACTATTACCTGTTGATCTTGGACCCTAATGCACATTCCATTTTCAAAGATGTATACAGAGAAACAAATGTGAAGCAATGGCAGGATAAGAAGCAAGAGCAACCAATGAAAATAATCAATACTGGGCTATTCGAGACTATGTTAGATCAGTTGTCAATAAATTATTTAGGTATTGCATTCCTAGCTGTTGTTACAAATAATTTCAAACTGAAGCCAGGACTAATACATATGGTACAATATAATCAATTTGGGGGGGATTTCCAATATATAATCCAAATGCTCGTCTTGGTTCTTTTCTTGAAATCTACGGCATCGTAAAGATGAATGGCATTATTAAAGATGCCATCCGGCTCCGTCTATTTTCCTTCTCTTTAAAGGATAAAGGTAAAGAATGGTTCCAATTATTGCCCTATGGATCTATCACAATTTGGGATGGACTAGCTCAAAAATTTCTCACCAAATTCTTTCCTCCTTCGAAGTGAAATTAGTCCGTTCAGACAATTGCAGAGTGAAATTAGTCTGTTCAAACAAGCAGACTTTGAACCATTCTATGACGTTTGGGAGAGATTCAAAGATCTACTATTCAAAGATCTACTTAGAAGATGCCCTCAGCTTGGTTATCAGGACTTAATGTAAATGAAAAACTTGTACAACGGGTTGAATGTCAGACATAGACAATAGTAGATGCTGCAGTAGGGAGTACTTTAATGCATAAAATATAGATGTTGCCTATTCACCGTTGGATGAAATAGCCACCAATTGTTATCAATGGCCAAGTGAGCGTTCAAATGCATAGAAAATTGTTGGTCTTTATGAGGTGGATCCCATTATAGCTTTAGCAACTCAGATGTCATCACTCACAACGTAAATAGCTGCATTAACATCACAAGGAACTCAGAATAAAGTAGATTCTATCATGGTTGTTTCTACGTTATACCATGAGTCTAAGATGGAGAATGAGCAATTCCAGTATGTTAATGGCAGAAACTTCAATCAAAGAGAAAACTACTTAACAAACTAGTACCATCCAGGACTGCGAAACCATGAGAACCTCTCTTAGGGTAACAATGCTAACGTGCTACAATCACCACTTGGGTTCAATAATCAAGCCTTTGAAAGAAAGCCATCATATCTTGAGAACCCTTTTTTCAGAGACTAGGGCGACGTTTAACAAGGATGAGTTAAGACTTGACAACATCAAAACTCATATGACCAACATGGGTGCAACAGTAAAGAATCTAGAAGTACATATTGGTTAGCTAGCAACTGCAATAAATTGCCAACAGCAAGGGAAGTTTCCTAGTAATACCGAGGTCAACCCAAGGAAACACTGCAATGCCATCACTTTGAGGAGTTGAAAAATAGTTGAAGAGAGAAAGCCTACAGAGACTTTGATTCCTACAGCTGCTTCAGATCATGTTGAAGAAAAACTAGTTGAAGAGTAAGAGGTTGGGACAGAGGCAACAAAGAAGATTTCTAAGCCTTACTCAATCTCATTTCCAGATAATCCACCAATCTTGAAGCCACCACTGCCATATCCATAGAGATTCTTGAAGAAGAAGTTTGATGAGCAGTTTGCAAAATTCCTAAAAATCTTTAAGAAGATCCACATCAACATTCCTTTTGCAGATGCTTTGGCACAAATTCCTAACTGAAGGAAATGATGTCAAAGAAAATGAAGTAGGAGAAGCATGAGACTGTGAAATTAACACAAGAATGTAGTCCCATTCTCTAGAAGAAGCTCTCTAAGAAACTAAGGACCTAGGTAGCTTTACAATTTCATGCACAACTGGGGAGTCTACCATTGATAAGGCACTGCACGATCTAGGGGCTAGCATCAATCTAATGCCCTCTTCTTATTCAAGAAATTAGGACTTGGAAAAGTAAAATCGACTACCATGACTTTGTAACTTGCTGATAGATCCATCACATACCCAAGTGATATTATTGAAGATGATTAGTGAAAGTAGACTAGTTCATCTTTTTGGTAGACTTTGTGGTGTTAGATATGGAAGAATATCAAGAATTACCATCGATTCTTGGTCGGCCTTTCTTGGAAATTGGAAGAGCGTTAACTGATGTTCAAGGAGGAAAATTGACATTGCGGGTCAATGAAGAGCAAGTCATGTTCAACATTTATCAAATGGAAAAATTCTTAGAAAAAGTCAACCTTGCTACATGGTCCAATCAATTAACGCAATGAAGGGTCAAATTTTCAAAAGAGAATTGTTTTATGACCTCTAGAGCAGTACATGGCAACAAGTTACTCAAATATTGATACAGCTGCTACCAGAAGCTACACAGAGACCAAAGAAGTGGTGGATTTTATCTTAGATCAAGAAGCCGATCTACCTGACGGAAAGAAGAAATACATTGAAAAACCTTTGAAACCTCCCAACATTATCAAATCAAAAGAGATTTTGAATGCTATACCGGAGTTGAAGCCGCCTCCTAATCCAAGTGGCAATGCTACTCTGAAGAAAAATATAAAGACAAGGAAAAAGTTTGGAAACATGAAGGAATGAGTGCCTCTTGAAGATCCAACATAAGGAATTCCGATAATGTCAAGTTAATTACTTTAAAGAAGTGTTTTTTGGGAGACAGTTCAAGCTTTTTATCTCTCTATCTTGTATCTTTAGATTTTAGTTTATATTTAATTTTTTTTATTTATTAATGAGTTTATTTTTCTCATAGGTTAAATCTCAAGTTTGGGGGAAAAGCTATACCAACATTCATCAATCCACCATCACTTCACCATGACGCCAATGGCAATGAAGAAAACCATCATTTTCACTCAGGGAAGTTCTCCTCCATTTTATTTAATTTCACATTGGGGACAATGTTTACTTTAAATTTGGGGAGTGAAATATTAATTGTCTAATTTCTTAGTTGTTTTTGTGTGATTTGTTTGATTGTTAAAAATATATATAATAAATAAATAAAATTGCATGCTTTTGTGAGTTAGATAGCATTGCCGGCATTAATGTATATATATGAGAACATGTATTAGCTTGTGAATTATGAATTAGTTGTGTGCTTTAGGTTACATTTTTGCTTATTTATGTGAAATATACTTATATACGTGAATTGATTGTTGCGTTGTACACGAATAGGTTGATTAACATAATTTAGGTTGAAATAAAGAATTTAGATGCTCAATCCTAAAATCTATTGTTCACTACATCCTTCACCTTATATAGCATAATATGGGGTGTTCAAACCGGTAAAAGAGATGATTTAAAATTGTGATGATTCCGTGTATATTGATAATAAAAAAAATTTAGTGTGGAATGTCTTTAACTTTCAAGTATGAACTGGGTGATGGCCGTATGCTACGGATCTAACCCCTTTTTATTCTGCATTTCATGTAAAGAAAAAGCGCATCGCACTTGTTGACTTTACGCCTCACGTCGGCACCTTTTTTACTCAAGTTAGTAAGTTCGTTAGGGTATTTCGAAACTCGATACCCTTTGGTTAGGTTAATATTGAGCTCAAAATATGAAAATAAGAAAATAATTGTACAATTGTGAAATAATTATGGGGGTTTAGATAACTAGTGGATTTGAATCACTTGGTATAAGCTTAATTGCTGAAGCACTCATAAATTGAAAGAATCTTCACATGCATAAATTGTTGACATTGCCGGTTAAACTAAACCAAATTTGAGTGGTGTAAGAAATTGGTATTGGAACTAAACTTTAAAATACCTTCTTGGGAAGAGAATAAAAGAAAACAAGTTTGAGGTTGTAAGAATCACACGAGCGAATAAATGATATATTTGACTTTTAAGGTCAGAAATTGGATTAACTTGTGAATTTACAGTGTTTCACTTAATTTTTAACACACACACACACCCCCCCCCCCCCCCACCCACAAACACCCGTTTTGCATTGAATATGTGAGAATTTAGCTTTTGCATTATAGCTTTGAAGTAATTCACGAATTTGATGTCATGTTTTCAATCTTGAACCATAAAGACAATCTATCTGACTAAACTTGTTTTAGGTAAGTTTGTTTGTTAGTTGTGTTTTTGTGTTTTCATTAGTTTCTTTTCCTTTTATTGTGTATTTGCTCGAAAACTAACAAAGTATTAAGTTTGGGAGTGCTTGATGAGTGTGGTTCAATCATTGTTTTATTGCCTCTCAAACTTGTTATTTTGATTGTCTTTAAGAGTTTTTAGAAAATTTTAATGTGTGTTTTAATGTTGTTTTATAGGTGAATTGGTATGATTGGTGTAAAACTTGGAGAAATGAGTGGAATTGGCACGAATTAAGGAGAAATTGATGTTGGTTTGGCGAAACCTGATGATTGGGGGCTAAATTGAAAGAAATAAGTGAATAACGACGAAAAATGGATAAATCCAAAGTTTGGAAATTCAATTGCAACTTTTCAATAGTTGATTCGAACTACAAAACTATAATTGAAAATTGCTAGAAACCATCTGGATGCAATTGGAAGTCAAAAAGGAGTTGATGTGATCACAAATTAATTTTCAACTTTCAACTGTACAAAAATGATCTATATTTTTAGCAGGAGATTGAGACCCATTTTTTAATGTAGTAAACATTCGAATTGGAGAGAGTTATTTGAAGTAAAGTTTTAGCCGTTTAAGTTATTTCAGCACATTTTTAATCATCAAAATTGGAAATCGGGAGAAGAGTTATGATAAAAATACTGAAAGAACCGCATTGCTGATTTTTCCACCAGAAAGTGGGCACTGTAGTGCCACTACTACTGAAATTTCAACAACATTGCGCTTGGACACCTAGGCGCTGCTGGGCAAGGAAAAGGATTTTTGCATATTTTGGTCTCTTTTTAAATATCAATCCAACCTTAACTCTTCCAAGACTTCACGATGATATAAATACAACCTTAAGATCACTTTTCAACAACAATTCATCGAGTCAAGAGCAATAATTCAACTAGGCAATCATCAAGAAATCAAGGAGAAATCAAGAACATTTCAAAGGATATTGAAGATCTACCAAAACCAGTTTTTCTATTTTCTTATCTATGTTGTTTTGTTTGAATTTGATTATTTCTATGGCTCCCGTCATGAACTAGACATCAAATCTAAGGTTTGATGTAACCAAAACTTAAGTTTTATTATGTTTAGACCTAGTTTAACATAACCTATTAGGGAGTCCAAATTTGATATCCCGACTTTCTTGTCCCTAGTTGTACAAGAAAATCAAATACCCCTAGATCTATTATAAGATTTTGATTTATGTTCCTCATTGTTTTGAGTGTTTGTCGCTTTTTTAAATTTTTGTCATTTTTTTGAATGTTTTTCATTGTTTTAAATTTTTGTCACTTTTTTCACTTCATTGAATTTCTGTCACTTCCAATCTTAATCTTTTTAACTCAAACAAGTTATTCCTCCTCTTTTCCTCTATATTTTTTCTTATTCTTAATTTTCTTTTAATTTCACTATTTATAAGAGAATGGTATTTACAAGATTCACCTCTTTGAATATATTTGTCTTTGACGGGATGCTGAGCATGCATCACCTCTTCCATTTCAGTACAATGAAGAATGGAATTTTTCCTTTTGTTTCTAAGAAGATATTAGAAAAATCCATTTGGATTATATTTTGGAGTAAAAACATGGACCTGTGTAGATGCGAGTGTTCTTCGTCTGAATTGGATTAGGTTTGGGCTGGTCTACTATTGACGAAATGCATTAAAATAATTTCTTACTTTCTTTTTTTAAACTACGATTGTTTCGTAATTCAATTTAGATCTACATAACTGAATATTAAAAATAAAGAACCATTTTCAATAAAACTAATCATTGACATGAAATTCAAAATATTACTTTCGATTTAAACTGGGCTTCCTAACTACCTATTTACAGTGAGTTATTTAATTATAATAAAAATTTTAAATTCTTTTATGTTAAAAAATTTCTTTTACTATTCCATCATCTTAACTTGCCACTGGTTGAGCCTTGCTACCTACCGTAGATAAAAAACATTCCCAAATATTAATTTAAAAACCGCTCCACTAAATGACTGAAATTGCACTCCATGATTGCACATTTACTTCGATAATTAAGAATTCAATCTACATCATTCAATTACCCAATTAAATTGATAAAAAGTTGTTCCATTAATTTAGTTTTTATTTTATCCTTACACCTTACAGTTTCCCATTAATCCAAAATTAATATTCTCGAGTAGTAGAAACATATTTAATGTTGATTCACTCATGCATGAGAATATCTATTCACAACTAGAAATCATCCAATGAATATCTCATGCAAATTCTACAGTACTTAAGAATTATAATTTAATAAATATTTTCCGACAGTCAAAAGTTTATTGACTTAGTATTTTAAATAGCAACCCAAATAGAAAAATATCTGTAAACACGGAATTATAATTAACTCAAGATGCCTAATATGGAGAATCAAAGAAAGGCTAAGAGAAGTAATGAAAATGAAGTAAAGAATGACTTAAAAACTACATATATATTTTATCCATGTACTCGTATTTACTTTAATAAAGAGGCATTTATTCCTTGCCCATTATATTATACTTACTTTATGCTTGTTGTCTAATTGTATGGTATAAGTATTCAAAATCAAGTGTCTATAAATAGAGTGCATGAACTAGAGGAACCACACACTTCTCTCAACTAACTATAATACCTCATATTGCTCATTCCAATGGAGCCCTCCCAAATTGAGGTCGAACGCTCTAAGTTTCCCAAGGATTTTATCTTCGGTGCGGCAACATCAGCATATCAGGTGTGTAACTAACTACTTTATATTTTCATATATTGTATCAATAATGAATGTTAGAATGGACAAGAATTTAGTTTTTTTTACTTTATTATCAGTGTCCTCTATTATTACATACACCTTATCAAACATACCACTTATGTTTGAAAATAAATGAAAATTTCTCTAACATCCTCATCAGCATGCATGACTATGTATCCAAGAGATTTGTGATGGACCAGCCAACTTAGTCGTTACATCTATATGCGATGGACAAAATATTTCAATGTAACATTACTTTACTTAAGCTTGTCATACTATTAAGTCAGATGGACCCCACACAAATCGAGGTCAAATAGTCTAATTTTTCTAGTTTTATCTTAGGTGCTGCAACAAGTCGCATAGTTCACATACATTAAATTATGTTTTAGTATGTTGCATTAGATAGTATTGGACTGAAAGGACAATACTTAACCTATTATTACTTCGTTAATATTGTCTAGTACTATTAAAATACACCTCATCAAACATTACGTTAATGTTTGAAAATAATGAAGATTCACTTAAACCATCACAAGAATGCATGAATGCATATGTTAGAAGGTCCATTCACATGTAATAATTTGGTTGTGTTCTTCTTAATTTCTCGATATATAATTTCTATTATGGATTATGTATTTAATTACTGCAGGTCGAAGGTGCTTGGACTGAAGGTGGTAAAGGCAGGAGTAATTGGGATTTTATGACACTACATTCACCTGGTCTCTCTCTCTCTCTCTCTCTCTCTCTCTCTTAGTGTCTGTGTGCATTAATAAGCTGATGTTAATATAATCCTTCATCGCCTAAATATAAAAATATTAACCAATATATAGGAATTACTTCTCTTAACAAGATTGATCATTTAAGATAAAATCCCCATGTTCGTATAGAGCCAACAAGCTTGAACAAGCAATACGATCCATCTTTATAAGCTCTCAAACAAGCAAGATTTCAAGATTGATGTTTCAAGCTAGTCACTATTCTATGGATGCATGTTAAGCATAATCTCGCATCAGTTATATATAAACTATTAATCACAAGGCATCATTATACTCCTTTTAATAAAATTAACATTTGACAATGGCATCCCACATTCTTAATAATAGACACATAAGCATGTGTTAGTTTATACACATATGATCATCGGTGAGCATATATTTATGTTTATTAATTGGAGTGGCAGATAGCACCGCAGATGGTAGAAATGGATGCGTCGCTCTTGATCAATATAACATGTTCAAGGTATATGTACTTAATTTAATTTTCTTTGCACAAAGTGATGGTAATTCATTTAGTGGACTAATATAAATGGAAAAGTACCTCAAATCTAAGAATTTTTCATTTTACTTTCAGTCGAGGCTTACTTTACATGAAAAAGTTGCCCTCGTAATTAAATTCTTTATAAAAATGCCATATCTGTTCAAGCATTAAGTGAGGCATTCATTTAAGCCCTCATATTTTATTAACGTCCAAAATAGTTAGAACTTTTCACTCTTGCCACTTTTGTACTAATTTACAACTAAATAAAAACTTGACATTTCTCAAAAAACCTACCACCAGTCAGAGTTTCTTTTACTCGTCCATTTTCAATATTATTATATCTACATACTTAAAATTTTAAATCACTACTCAGTGGATTGAAGTACTTGTTTGTTCACAAAATGAAGCTCTCCAAAAATTTCCCACAAGTAGTAAGAGGAATTTTAATAACTGAAGTGAAAATGAATTGATCTAACAATTTTAAATGAATTAAATAGCTCTTGGGACGCAAGAATACCATTAATTCGTCCCCAGTATTCAAATTCATGACCATCATTTCGAACGTAACATTCAAAATAAGTTGATACTTTGTTAGCACTTGAAGTCAAACAGTTCAACTTTGAAAAAAATTGAAGACATAAAATTGATTTCCATTATACTTGATTGTACTATAGTTTAAGCCACCAAGAATAATATTTTTCATTGTGAGTTGTACTCATTTTCAATATTAATGTTGCAGGAAGATGTGGCTTTGATCAAGAAAGTTGGTTTGGATTCTTATAGATTTTCAATTGCATGGTCCAGAATCTTACCATGTATTGGACTCTACTTCTATAAAATTAATTAGAAAAAGAGATTTTTTATTCCAATATTGAAACGTAAAGGATGTAGAGATTTTGCATCATTTAATTTTTAAAGGAGATTTTTTATTCCAATATTGAAACGTAAAGGATGTAGAAATTTTTTTAGGCTAAAGGAAATTTTTTCTAGCTAGTCCTTTTATAAAAATCCTTTCTAGGCAAGGTGGACGAGATTCTGGACAATATAAAGCTTGCTGTCTACATTGAGAAGGAAGACTAGAGTTTCTAAATGGACAAAAAATCATCGTCAGCTTTGTCTAGATTTTGAGTTGCCTAGACGGTTTGAAATTCACGCAAAATGAAGAGAGAAATTTAATAAAACAAGGAAATGATATCTTTAGAACGAATGACAAAAAAATTGAAAGATAGAAGTTATTTAGAAAACGAGTAGTCTCTAATACGACCTCTCCATGCAATTTCCCCAGATTTTAAATTATATTCATATTTTAGGTGGTAGACTATGCAGTGGCGTAAGCAAAGAAGGAATCAAATACTATAACGATCTCATAGATGCACTTTTGGCAGAAGGTTAGACTCCGATATATATAAAATTCACATATATATTATTTCTTTAAGAAACTGATGTNTTATATGCTATAAATATAAAATCAAAAGTTATTACCTTGAGTTTCTCTTCATTACTTTTGTGTAGGCATTGAGCCGTGTGCAACTATCTTCCACTGGGATGTTCCCCAATGTTTGGAAGATGAATATGGTGGATTCTTAGATAATCAAATTGTGTAAGTAACTCGATCTTGCATCACAGGGAACCTCTTGTGCTAGATATGTGACAAAGGAATTAACTATATATTGAAGGAAAGAGCAGAAACGATTCTTTAAAGAAAATGGGTACTAATAAATGATAGAATAATGGCAGATTGATCTCTTGTATGAAGATTAATGGCATAGGTGAAATTTGTTTACCATCTATTTGTATATGACACACATAGATGTTGATGTTAACTTGTTCCACATTGCTATTATAGAAAACATTTCTGTGAGTTTGCCGAGGTTTGCTTTTGGGAGTTTGGTGACCGAGTGAAACGTTGGATCACACTGAATGAGCCATGGGCCTTCAGTTACTGTGGATATGTCAGGGGCAATTTCCCCCCTCGTCATGGTAAACCTCCTCCAACTACAGCGGAACATGTGATGGGTGACCAGGATGGTGCAACTTTAATGGAACGTGTGATGAGTCTCCTGGGTGCAACATCAATGGAAGAACTTGCAACATCAATTGAACAACTGTTGCGTTCCTTGATCCTTCATCATAGAAGCGCAATACCTCCACTTATCCCTCCCTCTGACAGAGATCCGGTAACAGAACTGTTAGCTATGCTATACAATTTGCCTACTTACATGAAAGGAATTCTGGGCACAGATCCATTTGCCATAGCACAAAATTTTACGGACCTTACTCCCTTGAGCGGAATTCTGGGCACAGAACCATTTTCTTTGGCAAACCAGTTAACAAACCCTACTTCCTTCAAAGGAATTCTGGGCAAAGACCCAGTAGCTATGGCGCAAAATTTTCCTCAACTTAGTTCCTTGATACGAATTCTGGGTATAGAACCAGTTGCTATCGCACAGATTTTTCCTCACCTTAGTTCCTTGATACGAATTCTGCGCACAGAACTACTTGGCACGGCTCCCATCCTAGGAGATCCGGGCAGAGAACCGTACATTGTGGCACATAATTTGATCCTTGCTCATGCACATGCGGTTAAAATATACAGGAAAAATTATCAGGTTTTCATTTAACATTTCACAAACACAAATATAAACACACACACACACACACTCCAAGTTTTATAATAATAAATTGATTATAAATATTAATAAATTTGAACATACAGGAACACCAAGGAGGCAAAATAGGAATGACAAACGTTTCAACGTGGTATTATCCACTCAGGGACATCCCAGAGGATGTAGAGGCTGCTTCGAGGGCGGTGGATTTTATGTTAGGATGGTAATTAGTGCTCTCGAGTAGTTTATCATTACTACGAGTGATTACTCTGCATCTCTATAAATTCTTATCTTTCCAAATGAAAGAAGTCACCTTGGACGTTTGTTAAATTGGATTCCATTACCAAAATAATCTTGTCCTCTTTCTTTATTATCATTTAACCTGTTTTTACATTTTTGTTGTTTGATATTGTATAAACCATGTGCTCTTTTCCGAGAATTCACGAGATTTCATTTTTATAGATTTTCAGGTAGTACATCTAATCATAATTAAATTTTTTAACACATTTCACCTGTTTCAGGTTTGTAGCCCCTGTAATAACAGGTGATTATCCACCATCCATGAGAAAAAATGTAGGAGAACGTCTTCCCAAATTTAAACCAGAGGAGGTGACGCTAGTGAAAGGTTCATGTGACTTTTTGGGCATCAATTACTATACGACTTATTATGCCAAAAATATACCTAAAAATCCTTGTTCACCACCACATTATGACAATGATCGGCACGTTGAAAATAATAGTAAGTATTAAGACCCTTTCTCGAGTTCAGTTATAATCTAACAGACACTACATGTAGCAACATATTTACTTCTCATTCTTTTGTAGCTCATCGTGATGGGAAGCCGATTGGTAAACGGGTAAGCCATTAGCGTTACCCTTCCGTGAAGAAAATTAAAATAGAAATTGGAATTTATTATTCTAATAATTTAGGCATATCGACAATTTATTGTGATGCATTGTCGTGTCATAGATTCTGAATATACAGGACCAATGAATTATAATACATATTATGACATAATTTCCAATGCTTACGCATATTATAACGTAATAACAATCCATTTTATTTCACGCACCAGGGTGGTTCGACGTGGTTGTACATAGTTCCAGAAGGACTTTACCATCTCATGCTTCATATAAAGGAAAGATATAATAATCCCGAGATTTTCATCACAGAGAATGGTATATTTACTCATGTTTATTAGTTTATTTATACACAGCAAGAATACATAAAAGAATTACTAATTTTTCAGATCATTTAGTGGTTTGTTGAAATCCTTCATGATCTTTTGTAGGGGTGGATGAAGTTAACAATAAAGCCATAACAGTTACAAAAGCTCGTATTGATGGAACTAGGATTGATTATCACAGGGACCATCTGGCATACCTTAGAAAGGCAATGGAGTAAGTCGCCATTTTTTTTTTTGCATATATAATAGTTCAATTTGAAAAAAAAAAATGTAAGTTTTGAAATTAATCGACTAATTTTCTTCCGTTTTCAGCCATCATGTACGTGTGAAGGGTTACTTCATATGGTCAATGCTTGATAATTTTGAATGGGCCCAGGGGTACAATTCTAGATTTGGCATTTTTTATACAGACTACGAGAATGGACGTTTGACAAGATTCCCGAAAAGTTCAGCTGTATGGTGGATGAATTTCCTTAACAATCCTAAGACTCCATGGAATAAAGTTCCATTGAACCTACAGGATGTCAAAACTGAAGAAGAACGACATGGTCCTGCGAAAAGGCCAAGAAGCGGCCATGTTTAAAGTTAACAATTAGTACTTTGCTGCTTCCTTTAATTTATACTGAATTATATTGTTGAATAATGCAAGCATCGATGCATGCTTGATGTTCCTTTAGTTTCCTCCTTAATTCCCTCCTGGGCAGAGAAATAAACAAAGGCTGTTACTTATTATGTTCAAATAATTGGAACCCTCTGAGGCTCCATGTGTAACTCTCGTGTTTTCAGTTTGTGCAATAAAAGATTTGAGACCGACTTGCTCCAATTCTAGTAAATTAGTATATTATTTTGTTCTTTTTAATTACTGAAAGTTGCTGCGGGCCTCCTAACCTGTGCAATGTATGAATTGCTTTTGAACTTCCACACTTTGTTAGTGTCATTCTCAACCTTTCCACATTGGGATTGACACTAGTTCCATATTCCATATACCACTTGACTCATCTCATCATATGGGCAGTGATCGCTTAATTCTCGCAAGTGTACGGTATCGTAGTCAAATAATATAGAATGAAAGTATGGTTCTTTTTGCCATTGAACCTCCCAATCGAATTCATCTCTACTGAGACAAAGATGTTCTCTCAAGAACATAGAGGAGGTAGGATTGGCAGTTGGTAAATCTAGTATATAATAAAATCTGGATTCCCTAATTTGTCGAACAAGGCAACAAATCCACCAAGACTAAGTACTTAATTTGATTTCAATTAATATTAACTCTAATCGAATAGCAAAATTTTGTTAATAACTAATTAAACACATAACTTACCAAGTGTAAAGCTGTTAAACTACTAAAAAGCATTTATGAACTAGATGATCAATGTACCTATTCCATTTAATAATCTCTCTTGAGCGATTATAAACATATCCTCACATGTGAATCAATATATCTCTATGAAGATTATGAACATATGAAGATGCATTTATTTGTTAGAACATTTAATTAAATCATGCAAATCATACGTATATTTCTTTATCCTATTGGACTCTAAATGATCAATATCATACGCTAAAATCCTATTGGACTCTAAGTGAAATTAAACATCACTACATATTGTTCATCACCATTCTAGTGACTAGAAGATTTAGTCGAGCGTCAAATTAATAAAAAACTAAAGATGGAATTTTGAGACATCACCTGACTTTTAATTATACAAAGAAAAAGAAAAAGAAAATCTAGAACTCTTGAATTTCTTCAATAATTCTCGACCAATCCTCGTATATCTTCTTCACCCAAAATCCAAGCAACAATCTTCAATATGCATACAAGATTGTGCATTATTGTATCAATCCTTTTGTTCTCTCTCTAATGAATGATAACCCCTTTTTCAGTCATCAAAATTAGGATAAGACGAGTCGAATTGTTTCCCATGTAGATAGGACGAATTGAAATAGGAATTAGAATTTTGTTGTCATATGTCAACATGTGATCGAATGGTTATGTTCACTACAATAGCATGGTTTTTCCTTTTGTAGGTTGTGTTAAACCATTTTCATTGCATGCGATCGCATAGAAGACCCCTTGAAATTGCAAGGCATGCTTTCTTTGCTCTTTGTTCAATTTGGTCCTTGAATTCCTTTTCCCAAACATCCATTTTTAAAAGCTCGAATAAGTTTAAATAAACAATTATCAAACACTCCAAATTTAAAGATTTGTTCATCTCGAAAAAAATTGTCTATTTAACAAACAAACAAAAATAAAAATAACTTCGTTAAATAGCTAGCCGTATTGCCTCACATTTTAAAATTACTTAACAATTCACAAAAGACTTTGAGGTATTTATTCTAATGGTTGAATTCATAACACTCATTCATTTCTTGCCCGAATTTGGTAAGATTTAACCAATAGAAGTTACTATCTTAACTTGAGATGATTCTCCCTATATATAATTATCTCGACCTCCAAATTTCAATTTGAAATTTACGTAGTTCGACCCTAATAATACCTAGAGGGGAGTGAATAAGTATATTATGCAGAATTAAAATTGTTAATTAATTAACAACATGTCACCAATTAATTATCTCTTGATTAAGCATGCAAGTCAATTTACATATGTTTAAATACTTCAGTTAATATAATCAATAAGGAAAGCAATAGAAACACACGGTATGATCACAGAGAAACACAACTGGGAAAAACTCCGAGCATCTATCATAAACGATTTAGACACTTACAGTCTACCAGATTAAACGACGACACGTACTATCTGATCTCTGGACTGAAATTCTTACAACTCTCTAGAAAATTGTGCTCCTCTGCACCAATTCTTAGCTGCAATTTTCAAAGCTCTCCTGGAATCTGCTACCCTATAGCACTCCTATCCTTGTGGAATCATCTATCTCTTGTGGATCATGAAGAACACCCAGTTCTTCACCGACTGGAACTCCAGTCAACTTCCCTTGATATTCAGCAACTTTGACAAATGCGGAAAAATGAACGATTTGGTATTTGGATTATGAAAGCAATGTTTTCTCACCAAAACAATCTTACAGAATGAAGGTTGAAAGAATGAATATGTGGAAATTCTCTCCGATGAACCTCTCTCAATAATCAACCTTCTCAAATCACGTTCAGAAGTGTTTTGGTATTAATAGGTAGGTTAGAAAAGTAATGGGCTGAGGAAAAAGTCTTTAAATTGTGAAATAAAATTTTTTCAGACAACACTGTCGCTCGAGCGAGGGCTCAGCGACAGTCGAGCGACAGGCTGTCGCTCGAGCTAAGGCATGGCGACAGTTGAACGATGAAGGTTCTATTTTTGATGCTCGAGCCAATCAATGGCGACAGTCTAGCAAAAATCTGCACCGTATTTTCCTTTTTTTGCCATACTTGAACCCTAGACCTAAAAAACCTATTTTCATGTAATTGCACATTACTCTTTGACATTTTACAACATTTACAATTAAGTCCATTTTGTTTACAGAATTGTCAATTACATAATTAAAAACCTAACACAATTAAATTAATAACCCTCATTAAATGTATAGCTTACCAAGTAAATGTCTAATGCTTAATCAGGCTTTCAATACGTCTTGTGTTCCACGCACAAACTTTTATTTATTTTGATTTTGTATTTATAGAATATTCATTCAGTGTTTTTATTGGGATTTTTTATAAGGTAGCTTTCGCTTATGAAGATATGCAACTTTTATTTTTCTTTTTGCCATGATTAGTATAATGTCTTATATCGGGACAAATAGTTGGGATTTAACTTCTAAATTATGGTTCTACCTTGGTTCCACCTATTAAAAATTATTCCACACAAATATTTATATGTGCGTAATAAACACCTATCTAAATAATTTCTAGCACCAGCTTAACCACCCACACACTATCCTTTCAAATGGCTAAAGGACTGTGTTCGTACAAAACCCGCAAGGATATATGATAGTTGACAAGTAATAGAATTGATTAGTTGAATTATCATTCCACGAGGAGTAATTGTTAACTATAGTTTACCGGTTTCTATCAAATTCGATGTTGATAACACAAAATGAATGTGATATTTGTGATTATCCTAAATTAAGCTATGAATAATGTAAAAGATTGGTTTTATCAAATGATGACATGAATATATTGGATTTCATAATCCATCCATTGATTTTTATTTTCAATTCTTGACTTAAGCAAGTTAGTGTTATTCAAGTGTTCATGATGATCGATAATCCATTAATATCTAATATTATTTTCCAGGATATATGGAACCTATCCTTGGACTATATCCAATGGTCTACATCAAATTTGGTGTAATTTTACACCAAAATTGGTGTAATTGGTTTTTCGTCTCCAATGGTTACACCAAATTTGGTGTTGACTATTGGAGACCATTTTACGCCACATTTTATACCAAATTTTATTTTGAATTATTTAATTAAAAATTATATTATTACCAATATCGTACAATTAGAAATTATATTTAATTAACTAAAATATTGTACTTATTAATAAATTGAAAAAAAACATAATACCACAAATTATGTTGAACGTACAAGAAAAATTATATATAATGAGAAAAGACCTTCCGGAGTACTAAATTATTGGTTTAGTTAAATGTTGTATTGTACTTTAATTTATGTTTTTAATGTATTTATGTTGTTCTTCTTGGGAATTTACTTATTCATGCACAGTGAAGAATATAACAAATTTCAATTTCCACTAAGGATCTGCTTTGTATTTAGATAGAAAATGTGATAGGAATTATACATTTGATGAATCCCACAAGCTAATTTGTTTTTCTTGAACTTGAATGATCACGATCTACAATCCAAGCTATCCAATTGTTTAGCCTCTAACGGTAATCCACACAAAGAACAAGGATGACGACTAGGGTTTTCTTTTCTTGTGCTAGCAAGAAAAATGAATTATTTCTCTTACAGTTTTCTTGTGCCAGTTTCTTAAACTTAACTCGATCCAATATTTAATTAATCAAATTAATTAAATTTGGTCCATAAATTAATTAATCAAATTAATTAATTTGGGCCTATTAATAAGCAACTCAATTAATTAATTATCCAACACTTGTCAATTAATTAATTGGTAAATCTCATTCTTCTTATTCTCTTTTGTGTGTGATCCATTAGGTTCCCAATCACGATACCTAACGATATAAATTATTATTTTGATATGATCAAAATCGATAAATTAAAACACCCCTTTTAATTTATCACTAATTCACATTCGTCGTCCCAGATTGACATCTAGCAATGTGTCAGGGCAATACATGTGACGGGAAATGTCATGTAGTGTGACAAACCAA